>JAYXIM010035825.1:0-23715 GCA_037575425.1 Anastrepha fraterculus | reverse complement strand
CACCACCCAATAAATTTCCCTGATTTTCATGATTCCGTTAATATTTACGAGGATAAGCCAAATAGAGCGTACATCCGCTTTGATGCCGGTATTACCAGAGCGCAATAGTGTGAATCATGGCATTTCTGGCGGCCACCATAGACGAATTGGTTGATGCATGACTACCATTTAGTTTTGTGTGGATTCAAAACCCGCTGTGTGCGCGAAACGCTAAAACAATATAAAATGTTTTTTCGAATAGCGATTGCCCATCGGCAGGCAATCTCAGAACTTCGAGTCTATTTCTGTTATTAAAAAGTTTTTCATATAAAACCATCCGCCGTTGCCGTTCGGAGGCGGCGAAAACCTGTATCGCAGAATGCCACTCTTTACTCTTCAATATATGTATGTAGCTTTTTTTTCTGGCATACAATTTTTTTTCATATGAGTGGCTCAGTGCCATCCTTGCCCAGCCCTCAAAATATCATATTGTGGAGTTATTATGCGACACTACTTAGAAATACTCCAAACTATCCGTGCTAAAGTTGCACATCCCTAATTTTTGAACGAGACAAGGCTGACATCTAATTAAATGATTCAAACCTTCCTAAAAAGGCTGTTTAATTTTTAATTACCTATTAACTTTGTCACTAATTATTAGGAAATGATTAAATTGAGGCTTAGGCAAGGATGGCACTGAGCCACTCATATTATCTTTCGTCATTTGATGCTAAGCATACTAATCACTTAGTTTTCTTTTAAAATTCTTACCATATTATTGCATCATTGCTATGCCTTCCTCTTTAAGGTAGACTCAACAATTTTCGATTAGCTTTAAGTCTTAAGAACCCCCGAGCCGCAGCAGCACCTCTATACCTAGCTTGCTGAAGCGATGAATGCCCAATTAAAAAGGAGCACGATTTTGCATAAAAATGTTTGAAGATTTTTTCAAGCAGCAGTTATTTGAGCAGCACCGAAATCTATTTGTCCTTTGTGTATGATTCCTTCTAGGTGATGTACTTACCCTGGACTTTCACGGGAAATACAGGTCCATTCCAATACTGATGGCGGATGTTTCACTTCTGAAAGAGCAAATTTGTTCTTTTTTTCTCCTCCGTGAGTAATTTGTGACCTTCATCGAGTTTAACGACTTGACGCTCGAGTTTTTTTTTCACAAAAATGTAACCAAGAATATCAGATTTTTTTATTTTGTTTTTCAAAAATTTGTGGTTGTTTAAAAAAAAATTCCAAATGACAAGTAGTGATTGGCGAGCACGATTCGTCCATGTGTCGTATGTAATATAAACGTATCGAAACTTACGAGCAGCACTCGGGTTGGTGCCTTAACCTCAAACTTCCTAAACCTTATAAAACTAAAGAAAATCAAGTTCCGAATAAAATTTTATCAAGATTTTCGATTTTCATAGTAGTTTTTCTCTAAATCTATAGGGTTATTCCAACGGTGCTGAGAATGCATTTGGTAACTCTGCAAAGTTAACCCGTTTAACACTATTGCTCTGCGGTGTCACTGTTGCAGCTTCACTTGAGGTGTCACTTCATTCCCAAAAATAAGATAAATTCGCATAGGTCGATATTAGGACTATTCATTGGAGAGCAATTTTTTCGCTACAAACTCCCGCACATTGAACGATAAATATGCCGCCGCTTTGTTTTAGTATAACTTACAATTGTTCTTCACGGTTTCGTGCCGCACATGAAAAGTACGTAACCGCAGTCACCCCAGTCTCAAGACACTGACTGTACGGCACGTATGACGTGCGGTTATTAAAAAAAATATGCCAAAATTGCCTGCAGTTACGACTTGCACATCCGCGCTTCCGTTTGCTGCTTCCCACTCTTCTCCACGCGGACCCCGGGTTTATTCTCAAATATCCACATCTCATCTCCAGTGACTACCTGATTCATTCAAACTACGGAGTCGCATTGAAGCTAGAACTTGAGAAATGAGATGTGGCATTAAGCATTTACTTTAGCAAGAAAATTCTATAGCTGTATGATATGGAGTTCCACGAGTAGCTTCAATGTGACAAAAAATTCCTAGAAATAGCTTGAATGTCACAAAAAATTCTAGCAAATTGCTTTGTAATGTGAGTCACTCATTTTTAAGATGCCACTAAAATTTGGGTTCGAAAAATTATCTAAGGTGTTACCAAACCTCTGCCGAGACTAAAGTAAGCTTCCCTCTATGTGGATTTTTAGGACTAACATTCTAAAGGGTGGTTAAGTTTTAAGGGCCGGTGTTGATTTTGAATATAATACAATTCTTTTTCAGACATTATTGCCATTTTTCTTTATTATAATATTACTGGTATGACTCAATTACACATAGGATAAAATATTGGCCAACCAGCCGCCGCAGCCTCGGCGGCACACCTCCATTCGATCGTGCAATTTTTCGATGACGCTGAGGCATAATTGAGGTTCTATGCCGTTAATGTGCTGAATTATCTCATCCTTTAGCTCTTAAATTGTTGCTGGCTTATCGACGTACACCTTTTCTTTCAAATAACCCCAAAGAAAGAAGTCCAACGGTGTTAAATCACATGGTCTTGGCGGCCAATTGACATCGCCGCGACGTGAGATTTTTCGGCCATCAAATTTTTCGCGCAAAAGAGCCATTGTTTCGTTAGCTGTGTGACAAGTGGCACTGTCCTGTTGAAACCACATAGCGTCCACATCAATATCTTCCAATTCGGGCCATAAGAACTTCGTTATCATCTCACGATAGCGAACACTATTCACAGTAACTGCCTGACCGGCTTCATTTTAGAAAAAATACGGCCTAATGATGACGCCGGCCCTTAAACCGCACCAAACAGTCACTCTTTGTGGGTGCATTGGTTTTTCGGCAATCACTCTTGGATTACATATATTTATATTCTTAGACATTTCTCATTTGAGACATCTAGCTGAAAACATTCAAAACTTTTACTTCCCCTAATACTCGTATAATCAGCGTAAAGAGTATCTATTTGTTGCGTTATCTTAAAGATATCGAATGAATGCCATGTCTCGCCATTTAAGCACCAATAAAGGATGTTTCCATTGAAACCTAGCCGTAATAACTAAATTTAGAAATTCTAAAATTAATTTATATTTCTTTTAATTTTTTTGCAGAATCGAAATAGCAAAAGGGCGTCTCGTACACTCACTGTTGAGTTATTTATCAGCGAGTGATTTCGTATCGAATTCTTCGAACAGCCGTTGTTTAATGGTTTTGCCTCTTTGGGGACCTGATAAGCCAATGGGGAAGACTTTTATCAGCTGTAGTATTGCAGCTTTATTGTAATAATGTTTTATTACTTATGCATATACATATTTATAAGTTCACGCATTGTACAATAATTTTATCAATTTTATTACAAATTATGAAAAATAAAAAACTTCCTGCGTACGTTAGAATTGGCGCGTATGTGTGTGTGCGAGTAGTCGACTGTATTTATCGGTGTGAATGTTGAGAACTAAGCTTAATAAGTAAGTGGTAAACACTAAGACACTAAGCCTATTATTATTAGCTGCACGATTTCGTTTATGTAAATATAAGTCGAATTTTTTGTAAATTCTTATCAAATAAATCAAAAAATAAAAATAAAAAATTAAAAATACAAAATAAACAATAAGTTAAAATTTATCAGTTTACAAATATTTATGGTGTTATAAATATGATACATTACATTTTTATTACGTTTTTAGGTTTTAATTTTTTTTTTAATTTTTTTTTCTTTGTCGAATTCTGCGTGAAGCACGTTCGCTCATATTCGTCACTGCAGTGGGCATCGTGATGAGCTATTGAGTTCCCATTTTTCAGGCTTCGTTTTGTGCGATGTATATTTAGAATCAGAGACCGTAACTACTGTAAGCAAAAGAAAAGATTAACATTTAGTAACACATGGGCTGAAAAGTCCCGGACCTAACATATAGATTGCACTAGTTTCACATTGCATTCACATCTTTTTCAGTTAGCACTAACCTTAAAAAGACAGCTGTTCAATTTTCATGATATTCTATTCATTAGTTCGTGAGTTATTGTGCTAAAAGTGATACTACATTTGTAATTTTCAAAAAAAATTGATGCAAAAGAACTTCGAGTTTTAAGCTTACAATGCTTCTTGATGGGAAAAAATACCCTTCAAGCGAAGCAATGGCTTGAAAAGTATTATAGGTACTCCGCTCTATCAGAGACAACAATAAAATGATGGTTTGCTGACTTCAAACGAGGTCGTAGAGACACCGATGATGCACAACGCAGTAGACGTCCAATTAAGGCGGTAGCACGAAACGAAACTCTTGGAAAAACTTCTGCGAGGATGCAACAGCTAGAATCCAAAAATCAGTCTCCAAAGGTGACTCAAGTCCCATAGGCACACTAAAAGGTCCAAACGGAACTATTACCAACACATTCCTAGAAACACTAGAGCTTCTTCTAAAGACTCACTTCCCAGATTGTAAAAGTCATGACCTATCAATCGCCAATAGTCAAGACATGGTAACTCACCATTAACGGAGATCGACGGTCTCATTTGTCAATAAAATCATAAATTTTGAAAGGGTAGAGTGGGCAATTAACTCCTTTAAACCCTTTAAATCACCAGGCCCGGATGGAATATTCCCAGCACTTATATCCAAAGGCACTGAGGAACTGATCCGAGTCATGGTGAAAATCTTCAGAGCTAGCCTAACATTGGAATACTTTCCAAAGATATGGAGGAAAGAGAAGGAAATATTTATTCCTAAGGGAGGTAACAAACCAACTGATTCTCCAAAATCTTACAGACCAATCAGTCTATCGTCGATCATGCTAAAGATAATGGAAAAACTATTTGAATACTATCTAAGAGAAGAAGTATTCTTCAAAAAACCCCTCCATAAGCTGCAATTTGCTTACCAAAAAGGGAAATCCACAGTCACAGCACTGCACACACTCGTTGTCAATATAGAAAAGGCTCTAAATCAAAAAGAAATAGCCCTCTGTATCTTTATGGACATAGAGGGAGCCTTCGACAACGCAAATTACAAATCCATGGAAACAGCACTCGAGAAAAGAGGTGCAAGCCCTATATTAACACATTGGATAAGCCAAATGCTTAATCAGAGGATTATTAAAGCCTCGTTAGGCCAAGCTGAACTCAATGTCACAACAGTAAAGATATGTCCGCAAGGAGGAGTTCTTTCTCCACTGCTATGGTCCCTACTAGTTGATGACCTGGTGCAGTACCTAAACAATAAGGGATTTATAAACATTGATTATGCAGATGACATATCAGTTATAATAAAAGGCAACCATGAAAGGACACTAACAGACTTAATGCAAAATGCCTTGAACGCAACATGGGAATGGTGTAAAAAGGAGGGTCTGTCGATCAACCCTAACAAAACAACAATTATCCCCTTCACAAGAAAAAGAAAGTTAAAGTTTCTTATATTAAAAATAAATGAAACAGTGATAGAACTAAAGGAAGAGGTCAAGTATCTAGGTCTAACCTTAGATAAAAAACTCACTTGGGAATCACATATAAATAATATAACAAAAAAAGCCACGAAATCGTTATGGACAACCAAACAATTACTAAGAAGATCCTGGGGCCTCAGCTATAGTATGGCTCTCTGGATATACACCCAAATGATTAGACCAACCATACTGTATGGGGCACTAGTATTGTGGAGCAAATCTATTCAAAAAAACTGCGGTAACCAAACTGGGGAAAGTACAAAGGCTTGCTTGCCTATGCATCACAGGGGCTATGAGAACTACCCCAACAGCTGGCATGGAAGCACTCCTTAACCTCCCACCACTTCATATAGCAATCCAAGAGGAAGCAGCTACGCAAGCACTCATGCTACACATGAAAGAAAATTTCAAATTAGGCAACCTCACCGGTCACCTAAGTATCCCAAATAAAATCAAAAGCACCATAAGCCTTATGGTGTAGGAGCAGGAGTAGTGGGGCCCAGAATCCACAAATCATTCACTCTCACCAGGGACACCACCATCTTCCAGGCGGAATTATACGCAATAATGGAAGCAGCAAACATCATGTAACGTAGAAACCACAAGAGAGTAAAGATTAAAATACTCTCGGACAGCCAATCAGTTCCAAAAGCTTTAGATAGCTATACTTACAACTCAAAAAATCTCTTAGAATGCCACAAGGCATTCAATAACCTGGCATCCAAAAACAACGTCTCATTAATTTGGGTACCAGGACATGAAGGATATGACGGCAACGAAAAGGCAGACTTTCAAGCCAAAAAAAGGGCAGATGTAAATTTCATCGGACCTAGTCCCATGTTTGGATTTAACAAAAACAGCCTAAAACAAAAAGTAAAATACTGGGCCAAAACTCTATTAAATCAGCATTGGAACAACGTTGAGGGTCTTAGACACTCCAAAAAGTTCCTAAGTTTCAACGCTAAAAGAGCTAACATGGCCCTCACGTTAAAGAAAAAGGGCATCCGCACTCTCACAGGCGCCCTCACGGGTCACTTCAGCTGCAACAAACACTTCCATAAATTAGGCATAACTAACACCAGCACCTGCAGATTCTGCTGCGAAGATGAGGAGTCTATAGAACATCTCATTATCGAATGTCCGGGGTTGACGCATAGAAGGAAAAGGTTTTTAACCAAGTTCATGCTTACAGATGAAGACCTTCAATCACTCCCTCAGAAGGAGCTGGTGCAATTCATAAGCATACTTAACAGTCAACAGACGGCATAGGGTGCACAATAGATCAATATGGTCGCAGGGCTAAAGGGCCATACCTTAACCCTTTACTACCATTAACCATTAACCATTAACCATTTAGAGTGATCGAAAATAGAAGTCGGGTAAGGTAGCGGACATCGCAGAGATATCAAAAGAACGTGTTGGATATATATTGCATGAGCATTTGACTATGAGAAAACTCTAATCAAAGTGGGTGCCGCGTTTGCTCACTGTTAGCCAAAAACAAGAACATTTTGATGATTCTGAGCAATGGCAAAACTACTTGAATTGAACTTTGAATTATTCCCAAATCCACCGCATATGCCTGATTTGGCTCCTATCGACTACTGGTTGCTCGCAGACCTAAAAAAAATTGTCGACGGTAAGAAATTTCGCTTGAATGAAGGGGAGGTTATCGCTGAAACTGAGGCCTATTTTGAGGCAAAAGATAAATCGTTCTACAAAAGTGGCATTGAAATGTTAGAGCGGCGCCGGAGTGATTGTTTTGTTCTTGATGGAAATTACATGGAAGAATAAAGCTAATTTTGAACAAAAAAAAAAAAAAACGTGGTTTCTTTATTAGGCCTGGGACTATTCAGCCCATGTGTTATATTACACTTATCGATCTTTGCCAAACATGGAAAGTTCATAATTTCTGATGGTGTATAGGGTGGCATGCCTGCCGATTGGAATTTAAGTGTGCTCTGCCCAATCCATAATAAGGGTGATCCTGCAATCTGTGCCAATTACCGCGGGATTAGTCTTCTAAATATCGCCTATAAGGTTCTAGCGAGCGTATTGTGTGAAAGGCTGAATTCCACCGTCAACCAACTGATTGGACCTTATCAGTGTGGCTTTAGACCTGGAAAGTCTACCATCGACCAAATATTTACAATATGCCAAATCTTGGAAAATACCCACGAAAGGAGATTCGACACACACCATCTTTTCATAGATTTCAAAGCTGCATTCGACAGTACGGAAAGGAGTTACTTGTATGCCGCGATGTCTGAATTTGGTATCCCCACAAAACTAATACGGCTATGCAAGATGACGTTGCTCAACGCCAGCAGCGCCGTCAGAATTGGGAAGGGCCTCTCCGAGCCGTTTGATACCAAACGAGGTTTCAGACAAGGTGACTCGCTGTCGTGTGACTTCTTTAACCTGATGTTGGAGATCATCGTACGAGCCGCAGAACTTAATCGCTCAGGCACAATTTTTTATAAGAGCGTACAATTGCTGGCGTATGCCGATGATATTGACATCATCGGCCTTAACAACCGCGCTGTTAGTTCTGCCTTCTCCTAACTGGATGAAGAGGCAAAGCGAATGGGTCTGGTTGTGAACGAGGACAAAACGAAGTACCTCCTGTCTTCAAACAAACAGTCGGCGCACTTGCGTATCGGCACTCACGTCACTGTTGACAGTTATAATTTCAAGGTTGTAAAAGACTTCGTTTATTTAGGAACCAGCATTAGCACCGATAACATTGCCAGCCTTGAAATCCAACGTAGAATCTCTCTTGCCAACAAGTGCTACTTTGGACTAAGTAGGCAACTGAGCAGTAAAGTCTTCTCTCGACGAATAAAACTAACACTCTACAAGACTCTCATCTTGCCCGTCCTAACGTATGGCGCAGAAGCTTAGACGATGACACCATCCGATGAAGCGACGCTTGGAGTGTTCGAGAGAAAGATATTGCATAAGATTTTTGGACCTTTTCACGTTGGCAACGGCGAATATCGCAAACGATGGAACGATGAGCTGTATGAGCTTTACGACGGCATAGACAAAGCGCAGCGAATAAAGATCGATCGGCTACGTTGACTGGGTCATGCCGTCCGAATGGATACAAACGCTCCGGCTTTGAAAGTATTCGATGCGGTACCAGCTGGTGGTAGCAGAGGAAGAAGAAGGCCTCCTCTGCGTTGGAAAGATCAGTTGGAGAAGGACTTGGCTTTACTTGGTGTGTCCAATTGGCGCCGGTTAGCACGAGAAAGAAACGACTGGTGCGCTTTGTTAAACTCGGCCAAAATCGCGTAAACGGTTATCGCGCCAATTAAGAAGAAGAAGATAGGGTACTTGTTGCGTAAGTTAGCTATCCTAGAACTACATTGCAAAATAAATTAGTAGACTCGATCGCTGTAGCCTGTAGTAATGTATGTTTAAAAGTAAGAACTTTCTCTCAGTAAAATTTGAAAATTAAAATAAGTAAGCACGGCTAAATTCGGACCGAACTTTATATACCCACACACATTTTTGTCAAATTTAATTTGGTCTGGGTTTAATTTTTGGGATTAAACAAATTCGCAGGCAACGAGTATTGTAGGTTTAACATCGAAGGTACAGATGGAAATTTAGTCTTAACAATTTGCAAATTTCGAAAAAGCAGTAGACACTTTCCATATGAAAATAACTGCTTGAAAAACAAAAAAACAGGGCAGTCGTTAAGGTGCCAGGCTTCAATGTACGGTACACCTATTGAACAGGTGCCTAAATAACATTCTCTAAAGATCTCAGCTCTGAAACCATGTATCAAACAGGATGCCGCGCTTAGCAGGATGCCCTAGAATTACGCAGTAAACACCTCAGCTCGAGAAGAAAAGTTCGAATACACAAAACATGTGGGAGATCTATAGTGACATATGGTGGTGAGACGAGAGCGGATATGAAAACCACCAGGCATGCGGTGTCGAGAACTGAAATACACGCGCGCTATCGCAGGATTCACCCGCTGTGACTTGATACGCAATGATGACATGCAACAAATATGCGACATACAGGATGTTATCAGATGGAGCAGAAAGAGACGGAGGGAATTGAATCATCACAAAAAATCAGCATAAAAATAAGCGATCAACGTTGATATTGTTATAGTAGAAAAACCAAAAACTGAAAGACATCCCGGTTGGCCCCTCAAAAGATGGCAAGAAGTTCTCGAACCCTTACACTCTCAAATTACTTTTTGCTTCCTCTGTTCGTTTTAGATTAAAATATGAAACATTTATCCGGAGGCTAATTTGACGATGAGAGAATTGAGCGCGTACAGAAGGTGTTCCTTAAATATGCCTGGCAGAGGAATTAAACATTGCTCGGCGGCCGCCGTAGCCGAATGGGTTGGTGCGTGCTTACCATTCGGAATTCACAGAGAGACGTCGGTTCGAATCTCGGTGAAAGCAAAATTAATAAAAACATTTTTCTAATAGCGGTCGCCCCTCGGCAGGCAATGGCAAACCTCCGAGTGTATTTCTGCCATGAAAAAGCTCCTCATAAAAATATCTGCCGTTCGGAGTCGGCTTGAAACTGTAGGTCCCTCCATTTGTGGAACAACATCAACACGCACACCACAACAGAAGTGTACGCGCCAATTATTTATTTTATTATGGATCCATTCAGGATATATTGCAGTTAAGTTTGGTTTTGCGCCGTATTGCTACAGAGTTGGTCACAAAGAATTTAAATTTTTTTCAAAAAGGGACTGTGTTGATATCACCGAAAACCTTATTTCCGAGACTGAATCCCACCAAACATACAAAAGCACTATTACTGGTTTATAAGTAGGACACGCAACCCGGCAGCAGGCGAGTGAGTGGAGAGCTCCGAATGAACGAAAGAACCAAAATCAAAAACAACCATGTCGTTTTCAGTCAAAACAGAAAGCAATGCTCACGGTTCATATGCATTATAACGGGAGTATACATAACAAATTTTTGCCAGAAAGTCAGACAGTTAATAAGAACTAATATTTGGGCGTTATGAGATGTTTATGTGAAGAATTGCTCGCAACGAGAAAGGATTTGTGAGAAAATATTATCCGTGAATTTTTGACCAAGAACGAAACTTGAAACGAAACCATCCAACAGCAGTCGAACTCATCCTGTTTGATTGAGTCAGAAAACCATTATGGGAACGCGTTTTAATAGTCGAAAGGAAGTATGTAGTAATAAAATTGAAGATGGCTCTGATACCTATAGCAAAAATGGAGTTCCAGAAATGTTTCGAAACTGGATCAAACTATGACATACGTGCAGTTGATGGGGAGTACTTTGAAGGCGATAATATCACTTTTGAGGCATAAACTTGTTTTTTGAATTTTATGAATTTATTCTTTGCGATGATGGTGGTACATCGAATTGGTAAAACTGAAATAAATATGAAATATTTTGAAATGATAAAATTTTCAAAAAATAATTTTAAATACTCGTACTTAAATTTTCTACACATATTTGATTAAAGTATTCAGATAATGATTCGTCTAGCAACTGAACACAGCAACAATGTTTGATAGCAGATTACTGAAGCCATAGTCTAAGGAAAAAGTTCCAGTGGTATCAGAATGGACTTACGACAGGTCTAGCAGTGCCATTTTGGCAGCCACCAGGCCTACCAACCAAAGCTGAGTATTCAATTATTTATTTTCAGTCCGATTTGTTGATGAGTTCAAATTTAATATTAACTGATCGCAGGTAAATTGTGAATTTATGCATTTACGATTATATTATTTTCACTATGAGCCACCATATCTTAAATTTTTTTATAAAATCTTAAAAGTAGAAGTAGAACTTGCGTTCTCAGCAATTTTTTCACTATTATTTGCTTTATGAAAACAATTGTCTTGCATGCATTTGCACGGACTTCCGCCATAGGCACATAGGTAAGCCGAGAATGTGTAACATACTCAGACAAGAATATTCAATAAAGTTATCAACCCGCACATTAAAATTGTCTCCAAAGGAAAACAGAACAAAGCTATTTAGAGCTTGAGTTGAGTTGAGTTGATTTGAGTAGATTTGAGTTTCAATGTGATTAGTTGCTCAACACCTGGCGAACTTAATCTTTACGCTTAAACGCACAACGCAAAGGCACAACGGCGTAAATCATGCAGATAAGCCGCATAAAGCGCTGCGATTCACATACAGACGTTCGCGTGTACGTGTATGTACAATTTAGTCGCAACCAGGCTCTTTACTGCTAATCACTGCGGAAAAGGAAATGCGATTATTTCGCGCTTTACCTTTACCATCAGCGCATCAAGCGCTTAACTTCGGTATATCACACACTTACTCATACACACATATACACATATTCACATATACTCATATACACACATATACACATATTCACATATACATATTTACATACAAATTCTCACACATACGTTTACCAGAGAGCAACCTAACGTTCGGAGCCATAAAGCTGCCGAGGCATATTTAATGTCTGCTCTGCGTATAATCGAAATCCCAAATTGATTTTATTTTGACACGCAAAAGCCAAATACGACTGCAATTTCTCATGCTCACATACGAATGTGTGCTTTAAGTTTATACAAAGATTGGAACACAAATGACAGCGAGTGCTTCTGACAGTGAGGAATATTCACTGTGGCAATTTAATGAGGCTAAATTTATTTGCAAGTGGAGTAGGAAGTGAAAACTTAGCGAAAATCGCACACAATGTTTTCTTAGAAAATTTAGTACTTAAAATTGGCTGCTAAACTTCAGTTTTCTGATTTACAATTCAACAAAATTAGAATGACTAGTCGGGTATGCTCCATTAGGAAAGACTAGCGTGATGAGTGCTTGGCTACTCAGTGACACAAGTGAGCGACGGCCAGGATCCATTGGATAGCGATTTTTTCTAATGCTCATGGACTCCTAGATTCTCTCTACTGTCATGCACCTCAAAATTAGTTTTGATCGCTTTCTTTTTCTTTATTGACGGAGTAATCGCTTAACTGCCTTTGGTGAAATTTAACAAAGCGTGTCAGTCGTTTTTTTTCGTGCTAATCAACGCCTATTAGATACATCAAGTAAAGCCATGACCTTCGCCACTTGGTTCTTCCAACGCAGTATAGACCTTCTTCTCCCTCTGCTACCACCCCGGCCTTCGAATAGAAAAAATTAAGAGTCGAAACGTTTGAGTCCATTCGTACGACATGACCTAGACAGCGGATGCGCTGAATTTTAATTCGCTGTACTATGTCCATGGCTGCGTACAGCTCATCGTTCCATCGGCTCCCATATTCGCCGCCGACAATGCGTATAGATCCATAAGTACTTCGCACTCCAAACACAGTTTGATCTGCATACAAATAAATTCTTGTGTTAATAGAGAAATTGGCATACTGGCGTTTATATAAAGCTGATAGCCTTCTTATCCCGTCGTCAATACCAATTCTTCGGTATGGTTAAGTACTTTGAAATATGCTTTAACTGGTGCAGTGTTGTTTGCTCTGAGGTCCTGGCACTGATATTTTGGCTCCACTGTGATCCGAGTTTCTTTTGAGTAGACTACTAAGCTTTGGAAACATTGCCTGCTAAATCAAATAAAAATCACAAGAAGTTTGCTTTGCTTACTGAACTAACCCCTGAGATCTCATTGGCATGGATAGGATGGTACCGATGTTCAGTTCTGTTAAATGCTTCAAGACTGAACTGGGCTATAAAAATGTTTGAGAATAGGTATCTAAAACCAACAAGAGAAATCGATCGACGCTGGAAGTGATCCTACATATTCCACCCATTGATTTATGTATATGTTAAAGCGATAGCGGCCAAATCTGCTTCCAGGATCAAAGCAACACGCACGATCATGCATCATGTCCGGCATGTGAAGGTACCCCGCACGACACTAACCACCTCTTCACATGCCCCCTAAAACCGACTCATCTAACACCCCTCTCCCTCTGGACCCAACCTGTCGAAACAGCATGTTTCCTGGGCCTACCCCTAGATGAGCTAGACGAAGACGACCGGTGATAGGCCCTACACTGACAGGGCTACCATTACTGTTAAAACAACAACAACATCATGCTCAGTTCTATTATTTGTGTAACACTGGCAAGACGCATCGATAACAGACTATCTGGTTCCGAAGATAAATCTGAGCAAAGATTATAAAATATGATTACCTGACAGGAGGGACTGGCAGACCTGAGTCATTTCAGATGATAGTGGTCAGCACATTTATACTGACAGCTCAAAGATGGATCGGGAGTGTACTCGGAATAATTATTCTTAATTTGTTCCTTTAGACTCCGAGACCGGTGTAGCGTCTTCCAAATGGTGATCTACGCTATAGACAAAGCAGCAAAAACGATAAGACTATTGGATTTAATTCCGGTAAACCTTACCAACTCTGTGGATAGTCAAGCAATGATCAAGTTTCAGAGCGCATCAATTCAACAACACCACACTTTGTTGGGTCCTCGGCCATTTTGGAGTGGAGGGAAATGAAGGAGCGGATGAAGGGGCAAGAAAAGGCTCTGAGCTGGACCTTCATTCCTCTAAACGAACTGCCCAATACAATTGACTTGAGCGTAATCGCGGAAACCATTAGAAGGTGGTCTCTAATAACTAACTGTAAGGTTTCCAAACGCTCTGGCCCAAAAAAAATTTTAAAAGGACAAAATGTTTGCTTGGATTCAAAGGAGTCTCGCCAAATATGTCGGCGATTTTTTTAAATCCCCCGGAAATTTTCAAAATTTCCCGCTGGAGGGACAACAACTTAAATAGAGGGTGGAAATCAAATGGCCCTTAGGGCCACCGAGTGCCTTGTCATAGGCAAGCAACCTGGCTAACCTAACGTAACCTAGAGCAAGACAGTATGGCACACGAACGCATTCCTCCCTGTGGAAGGTGCAAGGGTCGTTGTCTGCCGACCGAAGAAAAGATACTCGAGCGCGCTAGACAAGAATATATTTTAAGCGAAAGTCCTCGTAATAGAAAGATGAACTCACTTTAACCTTGAACAAAACTATAACAACAGATGCATAGCTATCATTCCTGCCAGCCAAACAGCAATCAAGGCTCTAAACTATTTCGAGGTTATATCAAAACAGTTGCTGAAATATCTTGATCAGTTGAACAATATCTTAGACCCGAAGAATGAATTATTGCGGACGAAATGGCAGTTAAATTAGTCAGAAGTGTGGCCTTCCCTTTTGTTGTCTTGCAAAGTGTAACTTCTCCTTTCTTATTCAGAAGGTAGCGGAAAGACAAAGAAGATCAATCAAAATCAATGATAGGTAGTGCTAACCTAAATTGATTTAAGGACTTGGCTTCCTTGGTATGTGTAAGGGTCGCCGGTTAACACGAGAAATAAACGACCGGTTGTCGCGTCAAATTATTTATTTATTTATTTATTTATTTAAGTCTATGAATTACAATCCTTACAGACTATGATAAAAAAGTTGCTTAGATTACGCTACAAATATATTATATGTATTTAAAAACTATACTAGCTACTAACTAACTATAATATAGAATTCAAAAGATTTAAAAGTGCTGTTCTTGAAAGCGAGAAATCAAGAAGAACATCATTATGAACGGCATTTAGTTCCCGTAAAGCACGAGTAATGGGAGCATTGCTGGCATACGTAGTTTTAAAGTTTCCCCCATAGTAAGGGTAGAAGTTCCTAAGAGATCGCTGGGGAACATTAAATCGAATCCTTTCCAACAAGTAGGGACAATCAATTACTCCAGTAATAATATTATGAGTAAAAGACAGACACAGTATAGTCCTACGAATCTCTAAGGACTTGAGACTTATAAGCATGAGACGAGCAGAATATGATGGCATGGGATCAATAAAATTCAGGGACCGAAGGGCATATTTGAGAAATATTTTTTGCACACGTTCGATTCTATTAATAGCTTGCTGACTACAAGGTCTCCAAATAAAAGCAGCATATTCTAAGTGAGATCTAACAAAAGATGTATACAGTAACTTAATGGTATAGGGATCAGAGAACTTAGTGGCGTTCCGTCTGACGAAGCCCAACATCGAAAAAGATTTAGAAGTAATATAATTTATATGATTATTAAAAGAGAATTTGTTATCGAAGATGACGCCAAGGTCCTTAAACTCACTAACACACTGCAGGACACATGCCGAGATCCTGTACTTAGTGCACAAAATATTAGATGTTTTAGAGTAAGATATTTGGAAGCACTTAGATAAGTTCAGCGAAAGTCGTGAATTCTGGCACCAGAAGTAAAGCCTATTCATATCGGCTTGAAGTTTAGTGGCATCCTCTTGCGTCTTGATCGCTGAGAAGATCTTAAGGTCATCAGCATAAAGCAAAAATTTAGCAAATGTGAAACAACTTTTGATGTCATTAATAAATAACACAAATAAAAGCGGTCCCAAGATACTTCCTTGCGGAACACCTGAGATGGCAACAAAGGAGGTAGATGAAATACCATCGATTGTTACAACACAGCGTCTACTGCTCAAATAAGAGTTTATCCATTGCAGAAATGTAGAATGAAAGCCAAGGCTAGCTAATTTTTTAACTAAGATTCTATGAGAAACTTTGTCAAAGGCTTTCGAAAAGTCGGTGTAAATACAGTCAACCTGGAAGCCAGCGGAGAAAGAATCAATGCAGTATTCACTAAAAGCGGCCAGATTAGATACTCTAGATCTGTTAGCAATAAACCCATGCTGATTAGGGCAAATTAAAGATTTAACGGCAAAACTCAGCTTTGCATAGACCGCATGCTCAAAAATTTTGGAAATAGTCGACAGCTTAGAGATAGGTCTATAATTTCTAAAGTCATTTTTATTGCCACTCTTAAAGAAGGGCGTAATGAAAGAGAGTTTCCATGCGTCAATAAAACACCCCGACGATAAAGATTTGTTGAAAATAATTTTCAGGGGATAGACGAAGGCCGGACAGTTTTTTATCAAAACTGCTGAAAGTCCATCAGCATCAGTTTGAGAGGATGATTTCAATTTAGTTAAAGCATTACTAATATCCTCAGAAGAGAGGCAAAGACCTCCAAAGTTCAGGGCATAATCTACGTCAGAAGAAAAGTCGGATGGGCGATCAAGTTCGTCGTCAGCAAAATTAGATTTAAAAAATTCAGCAATCAAGTTTGCCGCTTCAGTTGGGGTTCGCGCTTGGCTATTATCGAAAAACATACCAGTGGGAACACTGGCACTACTCCTTCTAGATTTTATGTATTTCCAGAAGATTTTGGGATTCGCTTTAATGTTTAACTCTATATTGGTAATATAGCTGTTATAGAGAGATTTATTTAAATCGTTGAAATCCTTTAACGCTTGCTTATATTTAACGAAGTACAAATGATTCTTCGTAGATTTAAACTTCTTGAAATAATTATTTTTAAGATTTTTAAGCTTCTTCAGAGACCAGGGCAATTTATAGGGCTTTTTCTTTCTGAGCGGAATGTTATCTAAGCAGAGTTTAGACAAAATGGACTTAAACGCAGAAAAACTACTAGATGTGTCAAGTTCAGCAAATAAGTTATCCCAATTAATGTCAAGTAATAAGTCATTGAAATTGACAAAATCGCATGAAGAATAATTGAATGATTGCCTGACATCAGATGCAATAGTAGCAAAACTATAAAAGTCGATTTTGACAACTAAGGGTAAATGATGCTTACCTTTTGGAGTTATGGAATTCAAACATTCATTGATCTCGTAGTTTATGTTATCACTTACAAATATGAGGTCTAATATTCTATTCAGAGAATTAACAAAATTATTAATTTGAAATAAATTAAGACTAAGAATATTATCAATAAGATATAATTCATGGTTTGCAGTTACATTATTTGGTATGAGAATGGAGTTAGAGGCACTAGCACACCAATTTATTTTACTCAAGTTGAAATCACCTAACACACATAAATTATTGTCATTTAAATTATTTAGGACAAGATATACTATGTTGTCAACATGCGCTTTGTACAGCTCGTATGAACTTTCAGGCGGCAAATACGAGGCAATCAGATTAGTCCAGTCAAAAGAGGATTTAACTTCATAATTTTAGGAGGATGCGAGTTTATGGTTTTATTATGTAAAGCCCATCACTGTGAACTTAAATTTGAGTTTTCGGGGTCGGGGGTTGTGTCCCGCGGCCGCCATCTTGGAAATAAGGGTGCAACTAGTTTTTGCGATTATCTCGTGAATTTCGAAAGTTACGAAAATTTTGTAAAATACTTTTTTGTAGATAATAATATTATCTACAACTTTCATTCAAAACTTTTTTTTGTAAAATTAATAATAAAAAAGTTATAAACAAAATTACGCGAAAAATTAAGGGATCAATTGTTTTAAAGCGTAATAACTTCTTTTTATAGATTTTATGGAAAATATACTTTAGAGCTTTTTTATAGAGCATTCTTTTGTGAACATTTTTGTCTATAAGTTTTTTCCGCTATCTTTATTTAGTCGTATGATTTTGAGCTGCTAAGCGGAGCAACCAACACATTAGCGAAGCGCGTACATGATTACACAGGCCGACAAAATTTAACCAACATTCAGACCCAGAAACCAGACTATATATTTCCGAAGGTTTATGATGCGCTGAATCCAAATCTGGCCTCAGAATTGCTCTATCTGCTCTGGTTTTCGAGATATCCGAACCTAAAAGTGCAAAAAACACCATTTTTGCCCATATTTGAGGTTATGTACCCTTGCAGATGTTTTCTTTTACCAAAATTAAAGGATGGCATCTTTAAATACAAGCCTTTTTTTTTCAAATGGCGTTTTGTTTGTTCAAATATCATTTTTTTTCGCAGAGATATCGCATTTTGAAATTTTCATGTTTCGAAATTTTCCTACACCTGAAAATCGATTAAGATAACATAGACATGATATAGTCGATTACTAATTTTCTTGAATTGAGTCTTATTTTTCTTAAAATTTTGTCTCACACCATAAGTGTGTCACACACAGCCCTAACCCCTAGAAACCACCCCTATCATACCGCGAGCAGGCTAACCCACTTAACCGCAAGCAGGCTTACCCACAAACTCCAAATTTACATACTATTAATCCATATATATCAGGCCCTCAAGCCTAAGAAAATTAGTAATCGACTATATCATGTCTATGTTATCTCAATCGATTTTCAGGTGTAGGAAAATTTCGAAACATGAAAATTTCAAAATGCGATATCTCTGCGAAAAAAAATGATATTTGAGCAAACAAAACGCCATTTGAAAAAAGAAGGCTTGTGTTTAAAGATGCCATCCTTTAATTTTGGTAAAAGAAAACATCTGCAAGGGTACATAACCTCAAATATGGGCAAAAATGGTGTTTTTTGTACTTTTAGGTTCGGATATCTCGAAAACCAGAGCAGATAGAGCAATTCTGAGGCCAGATTAGGATTCAGCGCATCATAAACCTTCGGAAATATATAGTCTGGTTTCTGGGTCTGAATGTTGGTTAAATTTTGTCGGCCTGTGTAATCATGTACGCGCTTCGCTAATGTGTTGGTTGCTCCGCTTAGCAGCTCAAAATCATACGACTAAATAAAGATAGCGGAAAAAACTTATAGACAAAAATGTTCACAAAAGAATGCTCTATAAAAAAGCTCTAAAGTATATTTTCCATAAAATCTATAAAAAAGAAGTTATTACGCTTTAAAACAATTGATCCCTTAATTTTTCGCGTAATTTTGTTTATAACTTTTTTATTATTAATTTTACAAAAAAAAGTTTTGAATGAAAGTTGTAGATAATATTATTATCTACAAAAAAGTATTTTACAAAATTTTCGTAACTTTCGAAATTCACGAGATAATCGCAAAAACTAGTTGCACCCTTATTTCCAAGATGGCGGCCGCGGGACACAACCCCCGACCCCGAAAACTCAAATTTAAGTTCACAGTGATGGGCTTTACATAATAAAACCATAAACTCGCATCCTCCTAAAATTATGAAGTTGGCTATTTTTTTCGTCTCTTTTGACTGGACTAGATATAAAGAGCCCTGTGAGTTGGGACTACTTATGCAGACGCAGATCTGATCCAGTAGAGAGTCACCGTTCATGAGGGGGCACAAAATTGCGTTTAAGTGACACCTGATAGCAATAAGAATACCACCCCCGCACAAGCACCCTGTTTTTGCAGCGTCTCTGTCTTTGCGAAAAACGTTAAATAGGTTCGGGTCAAAGAATTCAGTGTCATAAAAACTTGCATTTAGCCAGGTCTCAACAAGAACGAATATGTCATAATCTAACTGCGAACTAAGGGAATGTACATGCTCTGCCTTAGTACGCATGCCGGACGCATTTTCATAGTAAATCTTAATTCGACTATTATTTCGATTATTAGGCCTAGCACAGACAACTAATTCTGCGGCGGTTGACTTACTTGCTTGCTTAAAAAATTAAACGGACGAATGGATACATTAGCAGGCCAAATCTCAGGCTTAAGCAATTTATCATAGTTATGTTCACTAACACCTAACTTAAAGTTTATATGCCTAAGAGAGTCCGCATTTGTCTCTTTTTTAATAAGCTTATAACATAAGATATGCTTCGTATCTAAGCCGGCATGTTTATTAACATACTGAATGATGTTATCAGTTGACACCGTAGGTGAGAAAGATGACAAATGTAGCCACTTATAGCGTACAGCCACCTCAAGTTCGTTGTTCACACCAGATCCAACAACACGTAATTGATTTTTCTTACGTCTACTCTTTTTAGTCTCGATAGAGACCCAGGCAGAATCAGTGGGAGCCTGCGAAGAGTTTGGAAGTTGAGAAGCAATTATCCGCGAAGGTAAATTATTATTTACGCTCTTAACATTAACGGAGGGAGCATCAACTCCACTAGCAACAATTGGGCGAGGCAATAGCTGAGAGCGATTGCGAACGAAAGGCACAACAGACGGCGACAAAGTCTCAGAGGCAGAGGCAGCAGCAGCGTATGAGATAGAAGCGGAGGCGTCAGCAGCAGCATTCGATGTAAAATTGTTGGCAGCAGAAATAGTTGGCACAGTTGTTGACATTGGATTCGTTGTGTTAGCAGCGCGCGAGATACAGCTAGTCTTATCATCAGCACAAATAGGGACATTAACAGCCTCAGGATTTACTGCAGTAAAGCAGTTATTAAGTAATCTCTTCATAGAGAGAATTTCTGATTGAAGGTTATCAACCTTTCCCAAAAGCATTTGCTTATCATCGTGAAGAGATTGGAGCAGAGAAAGCACACGAACATTCTCTGCTCTAAGCCCAGCTAGTTCTTGCACAACAGCAATGAGCGCAGATTCCGTTTCATTGTCTTTGTGTTGGCTATTGTTTACCTTTTGAAATACAGATGGTCCTTGTTGTTTTTCTGGCACAATCACAATTTCCCGATCATCCACAGGCGGCAATGCATCAGGTGTGTTGCGGGGTGGAGGCGGGGACCGAATTGAGTTTCGCCGCACTTTAGAGCAAACTGCACACAGAAAGTCACGTTCAAACTTGATAAAAAAGTCGGCATCAGCTTCCGACAGGTTAACACATTTTAGGTGGAAAAGTTCCTTGCATTTGGAACATTGAATTTTTGGTTGACCACGGTCGACTTTTTGCTTGCATGTGCAAGGCATGTTTTCAAAATAGGCACAAATTGACGGATTCGCTAGAAAAAAAACACAATTGTGGAGCGAACCAAAACACGTCTGTACACCGCAACTATCACAAATTAAGAAGAAGATTTAAGGATTACATGGAATTAAGTAAGACCAATTTTAGAATCATCAGTCAGTAAATTTAACACGGCAGTGCAGACTGAATTATAATCTTATTAAACTCGCAGACTACTCCTAAGGAATGTGAACGTTTTTTAGAGAATGTGATGAAACCGCCAAACTTGTGTTGGCTTCCCGGCCAACACTGATGCATGAGCCCGACAAACACCTGAGTAAACATATTTTACAAAAGGAGGAATTAAACCTGAATAAATAGGACAAATACTAGCATTTATTGAGAAAGAAGGGGCTTAGAAATATAGTCCGAATTCATGAAGGGGTTCCAAAAGATCTTTCAGGTCACAGTGATAAATTCCCTTATAAAAATAATAATAAAGAATTACCAGGAAAATCGTTGATACTTAAGAACATTATTATTTAGCTCATTTCTTATTTATTTTGTTCGATATACGATTTTAAAAATTATTTTAATAAATTATTATAAATTACAATATTGTTTTCACTACGCCCCCATTTCTTAAATATTAGCTTGAAATAGACATTAATTTATAAAATAATGTTTAGTTTCTATCTAAATTTTTTTTCTTAAGGGGTCCCGGGGGTCTAGAATTTTCGAGAAACTTAATATTTTGAAAGTATAGGCTTTTGAGAATATACTGTCAAATTTTTGGAAAGCTACTCCCAGTATTTTGGTTTCTACAATCGTTTCAGCAGGTAGAGTTAGATTCGTCACGCAGCCACTTTCATAACTTTAAACTCGATTATCTCTAAACTATTTTTTTTTCGGTCGAATCGACTGAAATTTTATTGTTCTTCACAACGCCAATGGTTATCGCCCGTACTAGAATCCTGTTATTAGATATTTCAATTATTTCGTATTTTTTTATTAAAAGCTGAATAAAAACATTTTTAAAGTGCCAAATTCAAAACTGCGCCATTTTTTCAATTTTTTTTTTATTCTAAAAGCCGGACATAGCTACGGTTATACTAATTAACAATTTTTGTGGTTCCTGTGTTTCAGATAAATAGAAGAGCCAAAATGAACAACACCATCCAGGTCCGTTTTTAAGGAAGGGTCAACTTCAGCGCCATTTTGAAAATTATTAAAATTAAAAAGTTTTTTTTTTTATTTTTCTATGTAAAGAAGTTAAGTAAACAGCCTAAAAAATTTAAATATCGTTTTTAATTTTTTTATTGTAAAAAACAATTCCTGAAAATACCCTAAATTTTCGAGTTCTAGACCACAGGGACCTCGCAATGATGTGAAGTAAGGAGCTCTCAGTGAAAAATCGTGAACTTAATTTTTTTATCAGGCAGCCATTCTGTCAGGGCTGCGCTAACATTTGTTAGATGATTTTTATTAATGGACATACCCTTTAACTAAAATAAAAAAATCGGAAAGAGAACTGAAATGTACTACTGTGGGCAAAAAGTAAGGTGAATTTATTTGTCAAACTTCGCGGGATTAAAATTTTGCTCTAGTTATTTTTTTCATGAGTTGGCAGCACTGTTAGTAACAACTTTCATGTGAATGTCATTATCAGTAATATATTTACGCTTGTGTTTACCAAACGACCAAGAGTGCATTTTTCGATTTTTACAATGTCTGATTTGATTGAGCAGAGAAGTGCCATCAAATTTTGTTTCCGGAATGAAATTTCGACTGCGGAAGCGTTTAGAATGTTGCAGAAGGCATTTGGTGATTCGACCATGTCGCAGAAAAATGAGAGGGCCGAGAACGTGTTGATGACTTGGAGCGCTCCGGACGACCATCGACGTCAACAGATGACCAACACGTCAATAAAGTGAAGGAGTAAGTGCTCAAAAATCGTCGGTTGACTGTTAAAGGCCTTACTGATATCATCGGAATATCAGAAGGATCTGTGAAAACCATTTCGAAAGACCATTTGGACCTACGAAAAGTCAAATCTCGTTTGGTACCGAAAACTCTTAATTTCTTGGAAAAACGTCATCGCGTTGATGTGTGTGAAACAATGCTTTCAGACTATCAGGGGAAGCTCAAATGCATCATTACGGGAGATGAGACTTGGATTTATGCTTACGACCCTGAAACAAACGATCAATCAAGCGAATATCGTGCTAAAGGCGAGGCCAGACCGAAAAGAGCACGTCAAAGTCGTTCAAAAATAAAGGTCATGATGACAGTTTTTTTCGATTTTCGAGGTGTGGTGCACTATGAATTCCTTCCACCTGACCAAACTGTTAATAAGGAATATTATTTGAGCGTTATGCGTCGTTTACGTGAAGCAATTCGTCTAAAAAGACCAGAATTATGGGCCAACAACTCTTGGTTTTTGCATAACGATAATGCACCGTCTCACACTGCACTCGTTCTTCGTGACCATTTTGCCAAAAAGTCCACGCATATCTTTCCGCAACCACCGTATTCGCCTGATTTGGCTCCGTGTGACTTCTGGCTATTCCCAAAACTGAAGAGACCACTCCGGGGAACGCGTTTCGAGTCGATTGAGGAGATAAAAGCTGAATCGAAGAAGGTGCTGATGGCTATACCGGAAATGGAATTTGGCATGTT
>JAYXIM010035795.1:0-23426 GCA_037575425.1 Anastrepha fraterculus | reverse complement strand
AAATATTTTCCATATGTTTGTCTTTACAATAAGGTTTTTTGCATTTGCTGCAATATAAAGAGGTCCATTTGTTTTTATTTTCTCCGGAACTATAACACATACAACATCTTGCTCGATTCTTTTTTTTCCAAACTTTCCATTTTAGCCTTTTGTGATGATCCAGCTTCGTTCTCGTCTGCACTGTTGACGACGCCAGCAAAGAAAATCGACGAAAGCATGCCATTTTGAGTACGTTGGGATTGTTTTTCAACATAAGGTTTAGCTAATGAAATAGCAAGTTCATGAAGAAAACACTTGCGTTTTGTGTGCTTCCTTGTAGACTTCCAGTTTGGATCTATTTCATTATATATAATATATGAGTTTAATGCTGAGATATCAATCATATTGGAAAAAACTGCCATAGTCGAACGATTGTTTTTTCGCTTGCAACTGTAACAGGTTAACATTTTGTCCACCGTATCAACTCCCCCTTTCGGCGAGTTATAAAAGGAAATTAGTTCTGGCAATTTTTTTGAGTTACCTAGAACATTCGCGTCGTGGTGCATTGTGCTCATAACAATTGTGCATTTGTTTTTATGGCTCATATACGAAACAAGAGTAGTTTCCGGAGTAAATGCAAAAGTTGAATCAAATCTAAGAATGTTTTTGCACTGAAGTAACTTTGGAGTAATGGATCTCTTATTTTTGCGCATTGTTCCAACCATTGTTAGATTTCGTTTTAAAAGTTTTTGACCCAAAGTATGCGACGAGAAAAAGTTGTCCATGGTAACGTTGTGACCTTTCAATCCTTCCACTAAATCAAGTACGACCCGCTCGCCTTGGTTGCGCTCTGGAACTCCAGTAATTCCTTTTTCCAAATAAGGCTGTATTTTCCAAACATAACATGTTTCGGAATCAACGGCCAACCAAAACTTTATACCGTACTTCTCGGGTTTCGACGGCAATTCTTTCCCATACTTATTCGAATTTTCAATTATTATTTTCGTAATCGATGTAGGGAAAAATAATAGCATGGAATCTCGGATGTTTCCAACTCGGCTAGATGCCTTTCTTGTTACTCCTAAAAGAAGTAAGTCAGTTTGTAAATTGAAAAATCGTAATATAAAAAAGCACAGTTAGTAACCTGGTCTCAAACTAATGACGTTTTCCGCCCTTGAACGACCGATGGTGTATGGCTCTGGATTCCATTCCACCATCTTTTGCAGTATATAACGGATCAATATCAAAGTTGAGACCAATATTCTCAGAAATATCTGATAAAAAACTTTCATTTGAGTCATTTTCAAACACATAGTCCCCGCCTCAGTTTCTGAATTGGAAAAATTTCCATTTTCAGATTCATCGTTTGAATTGTTATCCAGAAATTCATTCATCAGCTCCTCTAAAGTTAAATATTGCAGGCGCGATATTTTTGAACCAAATTTCACTAACAATCACTTATTCACAAAAAAACGTCCGAATAATATCAAAACAAGGATGAAACTAAAACTATTCGCACGAAAAATCATTAAAAATTTCATATGTATCAAATATGATACAATGAGTAGAATTATGAAGTTTTCGTTTTTCTCGCGGCCTACTTGATTTTAAAATTTGAAACTCAGTTTAAAATGCTTATATCAACGGAACAAACAAAGTCATAAAAGTTGAGGTAAGTGTTGCCAACGTGGACGAATTTATTGGCTTCTAAAATATGAAATGTATCATTTTTGATACAAAGAACGATCTACGGTTAAATTTAATTAAATATTTTTAATGGTATGGGAGAACTTAACACCTCTTTGCGAACAGATGCCAATATTCTTGCAATGGTTCTAATAAAAAATTGCGCTTGATTTCATAGGCTTTAAGGCTTCTTAAACAAATCTTTATTTAATTTTAGTGCTGCTTGAAAAACTCTTGTTATTTCAGCATTTTCTTCCACATAAAAGACTTTTTCTTTTAATTGCCAGCATAGTAAACGAAATTGCCAATAACCAACGCAATTTTTGAGCGACTTAACACAACTTTTCATCACACTAAATCACCCAAAAATTGTATCTAAAGATTTTCTAAAGTTGAAAGTTTTGACGAACATTATTTAAAATTGTAGCTTGAAAAATATTGTGAAAATTTCAAAACAATTATTCGGCTTCGACTGAAAATGACCGAAGTTTGTTTCGGCCTTAAAACTCGATGTTCGGACGTTCTGTAGTATTAAGGAACCGAACTATTTTAGATATCTGCACTCTTAGAATAAGTTTCGTGTGGTAACGTAGTAAGCTGTTTGGACTATATCATGGCAACAGCACCTTAAACACAACCAGCAGGACCAAACTGAGTTTTTTAGTAATCTCTTTTGTTGCTTGCGGTCCTGCTACTCTAGTGAATATTGCTTGGAGTCTTTTTGGTCTGACTTCCAAAAAAATTTTACTCGTTCAGACTTCTCAAAACCCTTCGACAAAGTATCTCACAAATTATTAATTTCAAAGCTAGTCTAAATATTTAAGCCTTTCAGCGTAGTCATAACGCTTTTTCAACCCTTATGCGCGTTTGTATGTTTTCACCACCACTGAGCTTTATTTACACATTCTTCAGTTTTTTTCTTGTTTTCGCATACCTACAACTATTTGCTGCATTCAACCTCTTCGTCATGGTAAATACGTTGAAATCTGCAGACTTGTCGGTGCTTATTCGCAAATCTCAACAGCGTAAACCGCATAACCGCATACACTTGTAGATGTTTAGATGCTATTGACTGATATATCGATAACTTTGTCAACATAATCAGCTCTCATAAATAGTTATCCCTAAAGCGTGCAACAATAATGCATGCACCGTAGCATAAACTTGCAACATTTTATAACAAAGCGTAAAATGTGTTTACGAATATATGGATGTAGTTGCGCGTGTGTATGTGTGACGGTGTAGCAGAATAACAGAACTCGACAAACATCAGCGCGACGTGCTGCGATTGTCTGATTTTCCACTCCGTCTTACACCGTGCAACATCATTTCACGTTTTGTGTGCTCTTAACGATTTTTTTATTTTGTATTTTCTTAGCACTCTGTCGCTCATTGACTCACTTAATGTTGCAAACTGAATGAGTTTTCGTGTGCATACTTTCATTTCAAGTATTTACCAACAGAAAGCCAGCAAGTTGCAGCTAGTAAGCGGCACGTGGCATACAACCAGCAGTAGAGCTTACGGGCATTGTGGCATGCTGGTTATATTGGCGTCGCAACAGCGGACGCCTAATTTGTTTGTCACTATTATAGCATTTTCGTTGTTACCCATTTTTTGCTGCTTGCAACAGCAGCTGATACTATGCAGATGTAATCGCTGTAATACTTGTTTGTATGTATTAAAGCTGCTATCTAATTTTGCGTGTGTTCTTTGTTATTATTGCCTGTCTTGTCTACTTAGATGCTTTGCTTTACTCTCGCTTTGTTTTGCAAATTTCTCGTTATATGCAAGTACGCGTGGGTCAATAGTCGCTGGATGTTGTCGAATGGATGTTGTAATCGTTTCAGTGTATCTGCCGTTATACGTGTCATATCGCCCTATCTATAACTGAATTTTTCTGATCTCAATATAAATGAGTGTTAATAAATTTTGTGGATGTCTGCAAAATTTTTTATAAACATATAAACTGCATTTCGTAACTATAGCAAAGAGACTTCTTGACAAGTTTTGAGAATTTTTTTTTTTTTTTTTTTTTATTTCAATATCTTTTTTATGAAAATTTAGTTCGTTTTCTATGCATCAATCTTGGCGCAAATTGAAAGAAAATTCAACAAATTTTCATAGAAACTTCAAACTTTCGCATCAGAAAAATATTTAAAAAAAGTTGCTGCAAAGTGGTGCAAAATTAGTCATCCAATAGGAAGATTAGTAATTTTTTCAAATGGCGTCGTACGTCAATCATATTTGATACTTGCAAACTAGACAGTTGCAGTACAAAAACAGACAAGCAATGGAAGGCGTAAAGGTCCATCACTCAAAATCATTTTTTTGTGTTTAGTAAATCATAATTCGAAAACAAAACTGAATGATAAATTTTGCGCCACTTTTTATAATAAAGTTCAAGTTCTAAGTGACTCAAAAATCGAGTTCACTTTTATCAATTTTTTTTTTTGCTGACAGTTTTGGGTGTTTTCGTCCATATAAGGAAAATCGCGAGCACCCGTGTGTGTAGCATATCGCTTATATTATTTCGTATTCTGAAATAAAAATTCGAAAAAAATTTTTTTTCCTCCACCAAATGGTATTTAATTAAAAACGTTTCATAGAAGGCAATGCGATACCAAATAAGCAAACAGAAAAAAGTTGTACGCAGCCTCTTACGTTTTATTTCTCATCCTACTGCTAAAGGCATTAAAAAACACACACAAAATTACTGCCTTAATAGAATCCTTAGAAAGAGGTCTAACTACCGAAATCCGAACACAATTGGCATAAAACCTATCTACACATCAGACTACTCTTTCCACGACATCAGGGCGTTCACTCGTCTTACATTTGGCCACACGATAAGAAGTCATTGTCATATTCTCATCGATGCCGATCAGCCAAGTTGTAATAATTGCAATGCTGTCATCCAATCAACCATTTACATCGTCGACATACGCCATATCTCAGATTTATAAAGTATTTGGAAATCCATCTGACCTTTCAAAATGACTAATTTCGATAACAACATAGCTGGTAGTCAGCACTTCTTCTCCTAAATCTATTGGTTATTTATAATTAGTTATTTTAATAAATAAAATAAAATAATAAAAACGTTACTTGGCTTTTACAGAACAGAGTTGTCCACACTTTCAGGGCAGTTGGATATTAATTCGGTGTACTTTGCTGATGACACATAAAGCTTACCATTCCATCAATTGAAGTATGCCGTATTTGCTGAGAACAAAGCCTATCAGAACCCACCATTAGACTGTAAAATTTTTCCTTTTTTGTAGTTCTTACAACTCCTGCAGCGTCTTCGGAAGGGCTCGAGTAGCCTGTAGTAGTTTGAGCTCCAGTGTCATTGGGCGTGTTCTTCTTATAAAGCTACCACTTCATGATGATTTCTGTTCGCACTTCAGCCACGTTTACCTGGAAGTCGTTATTTTACTCCATATTTCACCAGCTAGACGATGTGAATTTCTTTAAAAGTAGTTCGCAACTAGTCGATGGAATAAATAAAGTTCAGATTACTTTCTGAAGAAAGCATACCGTGCCACCGTAAACTTAGGAAGCAGGGAGACTGAAGAGTCCTAACACTCTCTTTAACTAACTTCCACTTGTATCTAGAGGTTTATGGGGAAGCTTGGCTGCATTCCCATGCTCCATGGCACGACAACTAAACTTCTGGAAAAGCAAAACATTTGGACGAATTTTGTAATAAGAATCAATGCTAATAGAGATGTTTACTAACGGTATATTTCCCTAAAGATCACTTTTGACACAAATACATCATTTGTTTTAGACGACTTGCCCAAATATTTCCCAACGAGCGACTCAAAGTAAAAAAACGAACTAATGCTGGATGGCAACTGGAAGAAAATTTCAGATTCTCGTATGACCTTGGTATTATAGGTATTATTAGACCACTTTTACGTTATGCGTTTTTTTTTCAATCGGATATTTCCATAATTCTCAAATGCAGTGAAGTGAACAATTGAATGGGAATGGCTTAGATACCAAGTCAGAGTCTGGAATCACACCTGAGTTTCCCCAAAGGCGCAAGGAAATGTTCGCACTTCCTCAAAAATTATTCAGCACGGTAACCTGGAGCTAAATTGTGTCACTAAGGCAACCAAGCTTGAATTTAAATACCGAGAAACTGTGAAGCTCAGGGCAATGAATTGGCTGATACATTTTCGAATTGTAGATTCATATTTATAAGCCTCAAACATTGCAATCTGAGTAGATTATTGGTTTATTTTTGTAGAAGAAGTAAGAAGGGAGTTGGTCGAGCCTCAACGTGACTATTTGCGTTATTGGAAAAAACCAAATAGAACGGTAGCGAAATTATTTATTAAGCTATGCAGAAAGGAGCAATCATTGCTGTAATGGTCTCCTTAGTAATCACTGACAGCCCAATGAGTGTTTTTGACGAAGAGAGAACCGCATTTCACAGCACTTTTACGTTTCATGTTGGGTTAACTCTATACTAAGGTTATGCATTGTTGAACCTGGTCTATCTTGCATGGAGCAATTAACTCCTTTATTCCTTGACAAACTTCTCAGATTCATCCAGAAGTCAGAGAAATTTGAGGAGGAATTAACGTTTCAGTTTCCCTTCTCTCTCCTCATTTTCCCTTACAACAAATTCTTCTTACATATGTCTTAAATAAAACAAGCTTCCAAATACAAATCTGCCTACTTATTCATCCATAGGGCTTACTAATACATTCTCTTCCAAAAAGAATCTACTTCGCCTCACCTTGCGATGCAATTTAACCTGCCGTACAATTTTCCTCTATACCTCATAACTTGAGATCCTAGTTAGGTGTAATCTCCTGCATAAATCGGTGACAGTCCACCGCAAGAGCCTGAATGTCTTGTAATTATAGCCGGGCTATCGTTTATGATTAATATATCTGGTTTCCCATGATGATCTACCGCCTCTATTATCAATAAAAGCCTAGCCTTAAAAACACTGCAATGATCTGGTAGTTGAAAATAGAGACGTGGAGTAGGTAGATTAGACAGCCAGTGTGCAACGGGTATTTTACAAGTAGCAATAGAATACTGTTTCGATACCATAATGTGGACCGCTACCTACAAAAAAGTACAAAACTTAAACTAAGAAAAACCATCTACAGCTATCCAGTTCCGTTGATGTAGTGGATAAGAGAAAAGGGATCTAGTCCGGAGAACAGTCTCAGGTTATCCCCAAGAGGCACTCTAAGGAAGCTTAAGCGTCAAGCCGCCAAACTCGAACATTTTCAAAGACAGTGTTGAACAGTATCTTTCTCTACATGATCCCTATGGGATGGGGACAACTGAAATCGATTCTGTCGACCCCTACCTGACAAGCTCATCGGTAATTTCATTTCACTCTATCTGCCTCTGGCCTGGAACTCAGATAAGAAAAATTTGTCCTGTACATTCGAGACGTTTGATTTCCTCCCTACAGAAGGTAACCAGAGGTGGGCGACGACAGGACCTTGATCGCAGCCCGGCTATTAGAAAAGATATTTATGCCTCTCTCTCATAAGCAGTTCTTTATGATTTTGCATGCCTGCAGGATTGCAAAGACCTCTGCTTGAAAAACACTACTAGTTTTAGGCAGTTCAAAGGATACTGAAAAATGGGCTGGTTTAGAGAAAGACGTGGGATGGTCTTTAATAGAAGTTGCATGCCAAATCTTCTTCTACATTGTGACCACCACTTCCTCGATGATTGTTTCCACAGTGTCTTTAGTGTGCGTATGAACATTTTCTTCAACTACCCACTAAGCAAACGTCTAGCGAACTGCAATCTAGGCATGAAGGTGGCCACAAATTAGACGAGCAGTGTTGGGAAAGATAGCTGTTGCGATAAGACTAAGTTTTCCCTAGTAAAGAAGTGCGCAGCACTGTGATTTTGCAGAAATATTTGGTAATGCCGTAAATTTATTTTTATCTTTGTATGTAACTCCCTCAGTTATCTTCTTAAATTTTTTTTCGGGGTAGGGCAAATCCAGTATTGCAGCTCTTTTGTCTGGCTCTCCATATTTGTGTTCTATGTAGTAGAGTTCTATATGTCCAATATGATATATTTTAGAAGGAGTTAAAACTTCACTAGCAAAGTCGAAGTACCTTATTTTGGCAAAGAAAACTTCGTCGCAAAACTTTTTACTACAAACAACAGAAATATTCGAGTGCTCAGTTGTTCAGTGGCCGACCGAGGAGTTTTATACTGCAACTAAAGTGAAAACGTTAGTTGAGTATATTCTGAATCGATGGCAAGCGTCTCAGGTGTCATAGCGCTAGTGATAGTGGATGACAATAAATGCCAAAGCAACAGAAAATGAGTGTGAGGAAACAAACAGTATAAAGCAAAAGAAAAATAGAAATGAGCCAAACTGAAGGCAAGTGAGGACACCTCACAATCGCATAGACATGCTGCTCGAAACTGCACCCCAGGTGTAAGAATTCAATGCTTCAGCATTTCACACTTATAACTTTGGCACTAAACGCAGCAAACAACGGCAAAAAAGCTGACAAGTCACAATGGCAAAGGGACGTGAGAAGATGAAAAGTGCAATACCAAGAGGTAGTTATGGCGTATGAATGGCCGCAGCGCTGTGAACGTGTCGTTGTCGCACTTTGTGCTGTCTTCAAAAGTTCCTGCGAAAAAACCAACGTACGTATTAGACGAAAAAGAAGAAGAAGAAAAGAAAGTAATGGAATGACTGCAGTGCGTCCGTAAAATGTCCCAAATGGCGGCTATTATCGTACTATTTGATTTTGTTGGTGCTGTTGTTGTTGATTTTTTTTTTGTTTTTTTTTTTTGTTGATTCGGCTGTGCTATTATACCATTAACTTTTACTTTTTCACTGCCACTCTAGACTAGTTATCAATGTAAATGTTTTTTTGTTTTCTCTTCTTCATCTTGAAATGCACGTAAACAAAAAATTGTTGAAAATAAACGTGCAAGAAAATCCAATGAATGTCAAAGCGTAAACGATGAATGCCGTTGGGGTAGCTTACACTAGCGCGCAGTTTTAAGCGGTATACGATATGTGGTTGACAGGAAAAATAATTGGTTTGAAGATAGCTATGAGAGTGGATTATAGTCTGGCTCGCGCTAGCATGGCAGTAACAGAGAAGTGAGTTAATAAAGCAGATCAGTACTTCATAAGATACTTTCTGCTTGTTTTTTTCTTCAGTAAAAAGTGTTTTAAACTGGTACATTTATATTATGTAATCTGTAAAATGTTCAGATAAGTCCCATAGAATAGCTTAAGATCGAATATTTAATAGCTTTTATTGCCCGAAAGACGTTGTAATTAGTGAGCTTTGTAAGGGTTTCATATAAGGGATGGTGTTCATTTGAACATCACATGACCTGGGGTGCTCATCTCTGACATTTTTGGATGGTGAAGCATATAGAGTGTAGTGGGGTTATGCCCAATGTAAATGGTCTCTGGTGTACACATATGTGCATATGTATGTATGCAGACATTTAAGGGGTTACATGAAATTCTCAGGAGTATTATCCAACATTTTCAAGTCGATCCGAATAATTAAATCGGAGATACAGCCTTTGGAATATGTGCGCTCCAAGCCACTTTTACTGTTACTCAAAACTTTAAACGCGTTTTTCTCGGAACCGTGTTTTCAAAGTCGGCTGTCAAATGTTTTTGATGAAATTTTACACAGGTGTTCGAAATACAATTTACTCGTGCTTGAATGAAGGATTTTGTTTTTTTTTTTTCAATTACAACTATATAAAAAAAACACAAAATGTCAAGCAAATTTGACCAAAATTTTAATTTTTTTGCAAAAATGTCTGCCAAAATTCCAATTTTTACTTTTTTTTCTTTCCTTCGTTCAAGCACGAGTTGATGGTCTTAACTAAAGCACTTACTTTAGTTTTTTCATTTTCGATGAGCCTGTCAGGAGTTATGCTGACGACGCGGCCGCACCTTTTTTTTGAGGGGTCACCGAAAATGACGTCACAATGGAGGAGTTCAAATTTTTTTGTTTGAAAATTTCAGAAATTATTCTTTAAATATGTATGTGTAAGACAGAAAAAAGTTTGAATAATTTGAAATAACTGATTTTTTACATAGAAATATATTGAAAATAGGTCTTTTTTACCCGACGAAACCTATGTAACCCCTTAAAAGAAACTCAAACTCTCGGCTGTTTCTGTCAGCAGTTTCTTGTTTTTGATATACATATAACATACGAGAATCAAGTGAAACTTTTTGCTCAAAAAATCGGACCTAAACACACATAAATATCTCTATAACCATTTACAATGCAAGAATTACCCACTATTAGTGTTAATCATCGGCATCCTCTGAGTTAAATAATTGTGGCATATGGATTTATTGACAAGTTTCGACAATTCATTTGTTTCCCATTTAGTTTTAGAATTTTTTTTTTTTTTAAGAAATGTAGTTCATTCTCCTAAAAAAGATTTTATAAATCTAAGTTTCAAACTTTGTGCAACCTTAAAATAAATTTAAGATATTTTCATAAAATTTAAAATTCAAACAAAATTTCGGATATGCAATTTTAGAGTCCATTAAATTTTAATGCAATAAACTGCAAATATCAAATGGCTCAAAATCGCATTGATTTTCGACAATTTTTTTTTGTTTTATTCCATTTAAAAAATTTCGAGAACTCGTTATATTGATAAAATGGGCCAGAAAGATCACAAAAAAACAATATTTTTTTTTAAATCAACGCGACTTTCCTGATCTTCATACTTAAACTTTATTTATAAACTTAAATTTTTACAGCACCGAAATTTAATGGGCTAAGTTTCTAAGTTCGAAATTTTGATGACAATTTGTAAGATTTTTTTAAATTCGCACAAGGTTTGAACTTTGTATTGGTGGGGTTTTTGCAATAAAAGAAAGCATATTTTCATAAAAAAATTATTGAAATATAAAACAAATAAATTGTCAAAACTTGTAAATAAGTCCAAGTGCTACAGTTTTCTACCGCAGTCCTTTAGCATGGTGAAGAAAAAAGCACCCCTTTTCAACGTGGTGTTGTGCAGAGCATTTATAAGCTACTCAATAAAACCTATGTATATCACGATGTAGTGGAGTGCGTAGGTTCGAATCTTCATACATGAACCAGCACAAAGAAAAAGTGTTTCATCGCTAGTTACAATGTTGTAAAGGAAGCTCTCGTCTTTTCTCGCCTCTTTATTGAGGTCTTTCGAATGATGAATTCTGAGCAATTTCTGGCCCTCAGTTAACTTGTGCGGAATGAAATGTGCACAGACCTTTCGTAAGTCCAAATGACCAGTTAAAGTGCGATAAATCGATGTTTTTGAGATGTTCAACTTTATTTCCATGAATTTCGACGATGATTACGGTTCATTTTTGAGAAATTTACGAACAATTTTGATGAAATTTTCGTTGATTACTGATTTTGGGTGGCCCGTATATTCATTGTCATTTATGTCCTCATAATCATCTCTGAAACTTGTAAACCACTCATGAACTCTGGCACGAGATAGACAATCATCGCCATTCACTTTTTTCATCAATTCAAATGTTTCCGTAAACGTTTTAACGCATTTAAAACAAAATTTGATATTAGTTCCTTGTTCGAAACTCATTTTTGTACCGATGGCACAAACGTACTGACACTTTAGACACAATAACTTTTTTTCCACTGAACCGAATGTCACCAAGCTTTCACTGGAAGTCAGCTAAGGATGTAACTTCCAACGCACTAACTCATTAAAAAGAAGGCGCCATCAAAAACATTTTTATGATGCCAGTCTTGTTTATTTTGGACTTCGCCTTGTATTTTTCTTATATAACGATGTATGTAAATATGTACAAATATGGTATTGGCTTTAAGTAAGTTTTACATTGATTGTCCCCAATAAATTTTTAGATTCTCTAGTTACCAGGTAACATTATCATTCAAGGAAATGAGATTGCTTACAAACACGTGAAGAAGGGAGTATCAATCATTATTATAGGTCCAAAGCACTCGTGTGGCTTATCCAGGGCCACCATTACACTATATAAGTACACTTTTCAAAACAAGAGTAAGAAGCACATGGGGAACTATACCAAAACAGTATATCGAGCTTGAAGCACTCCAGATCACTTTTAGGACCTTAGAACCGAATGTGCTGCAAAGAATGCATGACTTTAACGAAGAATAATTGAACACTTTTCGCGGAAATTTAGATGAGATACTGTAGTCACAAAAATTACTTAGCTATACAGGGGAATCTCCAGATCTTATAAAGTAGAAAATGAAAATTCGGAGCACTTACTTGAGTATTGTCCTCCACTAATGCACAAACGAAAAATAATTTTGGTGAAAATCTAATAGTCAGCCCCTTAGCCTAATGGGTTGGTGCGTAACTAATATTCGGTAGTGCACAGACCGTAAACCTTGGGCACGAGACCTTACAATGATGGAACGCATTTTCTCTAATAGCGGTCGCCCCTCGAAGGGCAATGAAAAATGTTTTCATACAAAACCATCTGCGATTCGCCAGCGGCATAAAACTGTGAGTCCCTCCATTTGTGGAACAACATCATGATGCACACCACAAATTGATAGAGAAACTGGGCCACTAGCCAATAAAGGGTATAAGCGTCAATTATGTAGATAAATACATAAGCACCTAATATAAGATGAAATTATGAATTATACTTCTGCTCAAATATGAACGAGACTTTATCAATAAAACGGTCCGCGGATGACATATGGCAAAAATAAATTTTTATGTTGGATGGTAAGACTGTTATAAGCTTACATGGCAAATTTCAGCGTGATATGTCACATAGTTTGTTTTCTGTGCTACTGTAAACAAGTCAAGCTCGAGTGTGTTTTTCGAATTTAACGATGGAAATTCAAGTTGAACAAAGAATTTGTTTGAAATTTTGTTATTCCTTCAGACGGCTTCGGCTTCAGACGCCTTAAAAATGTTGCATACAACCTATGGGGGACTCTGCTCTATCGCGTGCACGTGTTTTCCAGTGGTACAAATCGTTCAAAGAGGGCCGTACATCGGGTGAAAACTTGCCTCATGAACGTCGTCCAGCAACATCAGTAAACGACGAAAACATCGGAAAAGTAAAGGAAATTGTGCTTGAAAATCGCCGTGTGACCGAAAGAGAGATAGCTAGTGAACTGAGCATATCAAATGGATCCGTTCATACTATTATTCATGATGTCTTGGGCATGAGTCGAGTGTCCGCGCGTCTTGTTCCAAAATTGTTGAATTTTCTTCAAAAAGATCAACGCAAAACTGCCGCTAAGGAAATGCTCGCCATGATTGATACGGACATCCGGCACATCATAACTAGTGACGAGACTTGGGTTTATGAGTATGACGTCGAAACAGCCCAACAATCATCGGAATGGCGCTCCCCGGAGGAGCCGAAACCCAAAAACCACGCCAAAGTCGCTCAAAAATTAAGGTTATGCTGACTGTTTTTTTTCGATTACGAAGGTGTGGTGCACTCGGAGTTCCTTCCGCAAGGCCGATCGGTTAACGCTGAATATTATTTAGACGTTTTAAAGCGTTTGCGCGAGAACATTCGTCTTACAAGGAAGGAATTGTGGGACAACAAGTCATGGTTCTTGCATCACGATAATGCACCAGCTCACACATCACGTCTTGTTCGCGATTATTTGAACAAAAATAATGTTAATATCGTTCCGCAAGCACCGTATTCGCCTGATATGGCTCCATGTGACTTTTTCCTGTTTCCCACGCTCAACTTGCCGCTCCGTGTAAAACATTTTGAGACAATTGAAGTCATAAAAGAGAATTCGAAGAAGGAACTGAAATCCATACCGAAATCGGCCTTCCAGAAATGCTATGACGATTGGAAAAAAGTTGGCTTATGTGTATCGCCTCCAATGGTGATTACTTTGAAGGAGATAAAATAAAAATTGAACAATAATTAACCGTTTGTGTTTTATTGTATTAAATCAGTCTCGTTCATATTTGAGCAGAATACTAAAGTTCTGCACTTGGATTAATTCTTATTTATTTCTTATTTCTTTGGCTACTACTGTGAGTCTCAAGGTATTTAGCTGCGTATTCCATATCAAGAAACGCCTTTTTAAGTTAATGGGTAAAGTAAACCCGCCGTCTATGCTAAAGGTTAGTAAAGTCTCCGGCGGGATATTTCAAGTTTATTTTTCAAGATGTCTACCCAGGTGGGTTTGCCGACGGCGCCGGTGCAGTATTCATAGCAAATAGGTTTTAAGAAGTATCACAAGCGTCAGCTCTCTTCCATGTACCTATTTACATACACACACCTTCATGAAAGCTTATAGCCTGGAAGTGAGTATCAATGATAATGCGAAAAATCCTTGTGCTTCGCGTCAAAGATATCCTTGTCTTTGCAGACGTGTAGACGGCTTTTCATGCATCCATACTACACACCTGCAAATGTGCATGTGTGTATGTCGTTGCTGTCTACTGCTGTTCGTTTGCTTGTTACTGTCCGCTTTTAATGTTATCCGATTGCTGAATGCTGCTTGACAACTAAGATCAACAGTAAACAGTCAAGCAGACGAGTGTTGACATTTGCATTGTGTGATTGTTTGTGTGCACATCCATGCGTACATATACATACATAAACATATATATATATATACATATATATATACATATATCGTATGTGCAAATCGAATCGAGATGTTGATGACGTTTGGATGACAGACAACATGACACTTAAGCTTTGCTGGCATCATCAGTGTAAAAGAAAATGGCAAGAATACAATTTATCTGTTTGTTTGCATGACTTGAATAGGCAAATCAATGTAAAATTGTATTTATTTTATTTGCAGCAATTGTGGAAAAAGGTAAGAACACTAGTGGGAATATAGATAGTTTGCTGTTAAACCTACATATTTGCGTAGACCAATTGAGGGAAGCGGCAAGTAAGAGCGCGAAAAAGCGTACGTGAAAGGAAAGCAACCGCGCTATGCAAATGTCATATTTATCACTTTTCAACCGGAAGTGACAGGAAATCTTTCACGCGTTTTCAAACAAACACACACAGCCAAGCATGCACGAATGCAAGTGCTCAAACACGGTACACCTATAAATAATCTACACACATAACAATAAAACCCGCACACGCTCGAACAGCAGCTCTTCACCTGCAAGCTTCAGCAAACACATAAGTATATATTAGGGTGGGTTATTTTTTATTCAACTTTTTTTTTTGAAATCCCTTCTAGCAGTCTCGGATTCCAGGAAAACCAGTAAGGAGACTAAACTAGCCTTGGATCGAACTTTTCTATGTAGCAGCGCACATTTTAATAAAATTTAATTTGGGCTGGCAGTTAATTTTTGCACCAAAATACTCCAGCTCATACATAGCTGAACGTAAAGGGCATAAAAAATGGATGGGCAGAAAATTAGGTGCACCATATAAAAAGTGTGCATGAAGTTTTTCCGATCTGATTAATTATCTGGGTTCTAAGTGAGGTGGGGAGCAATACGTGTACCAAGTTTGGCCGAGTTTTATGAAATCCTTATAGAGATACACGCATTTACCAAAAAGCGGGGGTAAAACCGTCCATTTCTAAAATTTTTATTTGCTTTTTCGAGTACATTATTTTTACCAAATTTGAGATATTTTGCTTTAGGATTCATATTTTAAGAAAATTAGCGTGATTTGATAGCTGGGCGTGGTTGTTTACCGACTTCGCCCATTTTCAATACCCTTCAATACCCTACCTTGGACAAAAAGTAATGTAAGTACAAAGTTTCATTGAAATAAGTTAATTTCTGCTCGAGTTATCGTGCGCATAAATGGACAGACAGGCGGATTTACACTCACCGACGTTACCGTAGTCCCTGTGTGTTGCCCGTGAGATACACAAATTTGAGCAAGAATTGTTGAGCAAATCTTGTGCCCTTAGAAAGAAGCTTCTTTCGTTTATTAAATATTTGCACACTACACGGGTTTGTGTTTGGTTGAATCGACTGAATGTTGCCATTAATATTTTTACATGCATACTTTTACACATATCCACGTTACCAGTTACAATTTGTCATTGTAAAGGGTTTTTCAATTGGCACGGGTCGATTTTGCCCTGTGGCAGCCATTTTGTTTTGGTGACATCTGTCAAATCTTTTGTTTATTATTCAGTTGTTTATGCCAAATCATCATGGCAAGTTACATGATTGAACAGCACGTTCAAATGATAAAACTTTATTATCAAAATGAGTGTTCATTAACGCAAACGTTGCGCGCATTGCGCCCATTTTTCGGTAGACGTGGTGGCCCTTCAAACTCGACTCTTCAACGTTTGGTGGCCAAATTTGAGACGAATGGGTCAGTAAACAATCAGCCAACACCCGTACGTTCAAGGAACGCAAGATCAGCCGAGAACATTGTCGCGGTCCGTGAAAGTGTACAGCAGAACGCGAGGCAGTCTATTCCTCGCCGTGCACAAGAACTTGGCCTTTCGCAGACTTCAACTTGGCGAATTTCGCGTCGGGACTTGGGCCTACACCCGTACAAGATCCATCTGACCCAGGAGCTCAAAGTTGATGACCATAGATAACGCCGTTTGTTCGCTGACTGGGCTTCGAATCGTTTGTAAGAGAACCCCAGTTTTGGGCGAAAAATCATCTTTAGTGACGAGGCGCATTTTTGGATGAATGGTTGTGTTAACAAACAAAATTGCCATATATGGGACGACACCAATCCACACGAGGTTCACCAGGTGATAATGCTTCCTCAAAAAGTTACCGTTTGGTGTGGATTTTGGGCCGGCGGCGTCATTGGTCCGTACTTTTTGAAAACGACGTTGGTGAGACGGTCACCGTCAACAGCGAGCGCTACAAAACGATGATAACCAATTTCTTATGGCCCATATTGAACCATATGGACCTAGACGACATGTGGTTCCAGCAGGACGGCGCTACGTGCCACACAGCAAATGCCACTATTGACATTCTGCCCATCTACCCGCCCTTATTGAAAAACCCTTTATAATAAACCAAAGTCAAAAACCAACAAAGTAAAATAGTTTATTTATTTATACCTAAAATTTTTAAACATCATTTGTAAATTATTTTCATAAAAATTCAAATTTTTATAAATTTATTTTCTTAATGATTCCGAAATGTACTATTTGGCAACACCTGCATGGTGAGAGAGCAATCAGCTGACACGTTTTTAAGAACAATCCAAAATTTTTCATATACCCACGTAGACGATACTGTCGTAACGAAACGATGGTGAGTTATCAGTTACATGGGGCTCTCATTAGTTTGATCGTGTCGGCTGGCACGTAACGTACGTTTACGTTGGTGTATCAGGTCAGTCCATAAGTTCGTGCGTTTTTTAAAGGTGGTTTTAAAATTAATAAAAAAGATGTTTAAAGTATTTATTAATCAATAATATATTTTCCTTCATTATTTACAATGTCTTCCCAACGTTTAGGCAAATTTTTAATCCCCTTTTCAAAAATTTGTTTGTCGTTGAAGCCAAAATACGCTTCGATATCCCTTTTTATAGCTTCTTTTGAGGAGTAGTTCTTGTTACTCATATGGGATTGAAGTCCACGGAAAAGGTGATAATCCCAAGGTGCAATATCCGGAGAGTATGGTGGATGCGGCATTAGCTCCCATCCGAGCTCGTTCAGCTTGCCTAACGTTGCCTTGCGGTATAAGGTCTTGCGTTCTCGTGGTGAAACAAAACTTTGCGTCTATTCACTAAAGACGGTTGATTTTTGTTAAGTGCCTCATTCAGGTTTGATAGCTGATGGGAATAATAATTAGCAGTTATCATCTGGTTTGGTTCCGGAAGTTCATAATAAACAATACCGACCATATCCCACCAAATAGACAGGAGAATCTTCATGGAGTGAAGACCATCTCTAGTGGTCGATTCTGGTGTTTCATCTTTATCTAACCATTGGCGTTTGCGAACCGCATTATTGTAAAGGACCCATTTTTCATCACCAGTAACAATACGGTTCAAAAAAATTTCATTTTCAAGCCGTTGCACAGCTAAGAACACACATTCACTCTCTGCTGAAGGTTGGCGACGGAAAGTCTCTTCGGAACCCATTTTCCCAGCTTTGAAACCTTTCCCAACTGAACCAGGTGCCTGTGTACTATTCAATGCGATGGATTTAGCCTCTGAGCTATGATATCGACTGTCAAATTTGGCTCAGCTTCCACGAGTTCGAGCAAGACGTCGGAGTTAAAGACTTCAGGACGACCAGCGCGCGGGGCATCCTCCACGTCGCAGTTACCACTTCGGAATTTTGAAAACCACTTTTGCGCAGTCCTTACACTCATGGTATCCTCTCCGTGAACAGTGTTTATTTCTGCAGCAGCAGTTGTTGCATTTTTACCACTTTTATAAAAAAAGTACAAAATATGCCCTTATACGCGTTCGAACTTATGGACTGACCTGATAAATACCTGTATGTCTATCATGTCTTGACTATTTCATGCTGTTACACACAACTTTTATGTGAAACAAATTATAATGCCTTTGAGCACAAGTGCTCAACTATGAACAACGACATCTGGTATTCAACACCAACACTTAAATAGGATCTAAAATCAAAATGATTATAAAGTCATTGTTAATTGTAAAAACGAAATATTATTCGAAAAAAGATAAAATTAATCTTTTTAATATTGTGAAATTTAATACTTATTGTTGTTATGCAAGTTTTAGTTTGATTTCTATAAAAACAAAAATATATCCAATCTTTTTTTCTATTTCATTATTAAAAAATTATATATCATTTGCTTTATAGCGACAGCATAGCGTTTCTTAAATATGGGGTCAGAAATAAATTCTTCCCACCAAAAAATCTCGAAGTGCAGGTTTGTATTATCATTACCATCAGCATTAGCAATACAGTCTTGTGCAGGTCTTTGCTTTCAAAACTACGTTTCTCCACTCCAATCAATCCCCTACTACGCCTTTCCAGTTTGTAATCCCCATTTTCCGCAGGTTATCTGTAACCTCATCAACCTACGTTTATTTGACAGCAGTCTTTCTTCAGTTCTCGTTGACTTCTTATAAAGCGTTTTGCGTTTCCATTATCTAGCAATGCCTCGAGCTCGTGATTGTATCTTATCCGATATGTTCAGTCATCTCGCCGAAAACCACCATGTACAAGGCCCGCCATCTATCGTTACGGATTTGAACTAGGTATTATTTGAAGAATGGTAACACTTAGCTGTCATCTGATTTGACAGAAAATTAGATTTATTCTTCCGCTGAACGAAAATGGTTGTGTATACGCTGAAAGAGCGCTGGGAAATATTGCGGCATTACTTTGAAAATCATGGTAATGTTGCAGAATGTGTACGAAAATTACGTACGGCAATGGGAAGAAGAAAAGCACCGAATGAAGCGTATGTGCGTTACTTTGCGAAAAAAGTAAGAGAAACTGGGTTGCTTATTGACAAACCAAGGCGTGACCGACCAAAAACCGTGCATACACCCGAAAATATTGCTGCTGTGGCCGAGAGTGTTCGTGAATCACCAGGAACATCAGTTCACCGTCGTTCTCAACAATTGGACATTTCGGAGACATCATTGAGACGAATTTTGCGTAAAGACCTTGGTATGACGCCGTACAAAGTCCATATGAATGAATTTGTGTTCCATTATTAACCGGAACGATTGTACTTCAAAATAATAAAAAAACAGTTTGGAAAAATATTGAGTAGTTTCTTTTTTATAGCATTTTTAATTCCGTAAAGTTATATGGCGGACCCATACTTCGGTGTTGTATGTTAGTATGGATCTTACAAGCGCTCTATAAAGGGTGATCAATTTAAAGGTATCGGGTTTTAAATTGAAATAAAACAACGAAAATTCAAATTTATTGGGCAATCTTTATTAATTATATGTATAATCTTCCATCACATTTATGTTTTAAAGATAATCTCTTTCAAATGTTGACTGCAACTGCGCGTAATTCGTCCATTCTTAAATACCAAATTGGAGGACTTCAGTTAGTATCTCGTGAATTATTTTAGTAATGTTGGCCTTCAATGCCTCAATGGAAGCTGGTTTATTCACAAATCATTAAAACTTCGTATATCCCACAAATAAAATACCAAAGGTGTGATATCACAGGATCTTGGTGGCCAATCCACTGACGCGAGACGAGAATTAAATTGCTCACCGAAACGACAATGCAGTAAGACAAGTTGCGTCGTCTTGTTGGGAACAAATGTTGTGGAGATCGAGGCTTCAATTTCCAGCATCAAAAGGTCGTTAATCACGGCGCAATAGCGTTCGCCATTCACAGCCTCGTCTTTGAAGGTACGAGTATATGGGCCGATGATTTCTCCAGCTCATAAGTCGGCCAAACGGTTGTTTTCAATGGATATAATGGATGTACTGCTATTCTTCAATGGTTTTGGGCTGCTCTTCAGCCCAAATATGGCAATTCTGCCAAAAATGGGCCTCACCACTGTACACCATATGTAAGTTGGCCTGAGGGCGCGAAAAACACTTTTCAAGGAGCGTCGATTTTCGTAATACAATTGTACGTTTTGTAAGTGTTGTTGAGGCGTAAGTGTTGAAGTGTTAATGAATACTAAAAAAATTGTGTATTTAGTTTGACAATGGTCGCGAGCAATCTGTCAAAAAACAAAAATCCTATTGGAAAAAGTACCACCAATCTGATCACACTTCATATTGTCATCTTTTGAGATCTTGATGGCAATAAAGACTTAAATAATTTTATGTGTGCAAAGAAAGCTTTATTTATTGCGCTTACTCGGTCAGTTATTACGATGGTAGTGTCAGATATACGAGTACTGCTGAGGAAAATACCTTAGTATTTAAGTTTGTCGACTTTCTGTATGCATTCACCATCGATTTCAATGTGCATTATCACTCGGTTCCTTTGCGAAGTGCACATATTTCGTTTTGTCTGTGATTACACTTAGACCCCCTTCTAAAGCTTAATTTTTCAATCGGTTATATATTTTGTATAAAGAAAATAATAGTTTTCACAATGCTTTAGGAAATATTAGTATTCATATTAACTTCGTATTGATTACAGATAGCTTCTTAGGGGCCTCGAAGTTGACTTATGAGCAACAGTCAAACAGACGTTCTTTCTCATAATTTTCTGTGGAATCCAAATCTCGTTGGAAAGATTTCAAACAAAATTGCCTGAATTCAATTGATATTTAATGGTGCTGCAAAGCCAATGAAGTTTTCTATGCCCATTTTTTATAAAATAAAAATTCATTTTTTTGCGAGCTTTTAATCTACAATTGCTAAAAATTAATCTTTTTAATTATCAATTATAAAATCTTAATAAATATTTAGTTCCTCAATATTTTGTGGACAACCCTAATGCATCTAAACATATAAATATTTACATACACACATTTATTTTCAAAAGAACGTGTGCAAGCCGACGTGCAGATTTATTTGAGTGAAATTTAAATAATAAAAAATAAATTAAAAGTTTCGCAAATGTCTCGACTAGCTTTCGCTATTTGCCCCAACGCTTTCAAACCTCAAATAAAGGAAAAGTTATTAATAATAAAGTATATTACAGTTTTGTGAAGATTTGTAGTTTTTGCAAATGGCATCGTACGTCAATCATATTTGACACTTGTGACTTAGACAACAATCGAGCGCGTAAGTGTTAAATAATAAATATCGAAATAGAGATTAGAAATGGGCGCCTAAATTTCAAATAAAGAATGTCAAAATAAAGTAGTTCATCAAGCAAGAATTTTTTTTTTTTGCTTTTCATTTAGTAAAAAAATTATTCAAAAATAGAATTGCAAGATTCATTTTACGCCACCTTGCATGAGAGATACAACTTTACTCCATCTTCCAGGCAGCATACGGATTCCTCTGACGAAAAATTCGAGTTTTGACTTGATCCATTTATTGAGCCAGTTTGCGATCTCTCGTAAGAGGTGAACCGCTCTTCAATAAGGACTGACTGCATTGATCGGAACAGATGTTATTCCGAAGGTGCAATGTCTGGGAATACGGCGTGGGAGATAAGATTTTCTGATTCAATACCTCTACCATAATATTTCTGGACCGATTTAGCAACGTGTGGCCTGATGCCTGGCGTTGTTATGCAGAAAAATCAGTTTGTCATGTCTAATGTCCCATTGCTGGCGGCTTTTCTTTGAGAGCTCGATTTAACTGCATTAGCTGCAGTCGGTAACAATCGCCAGTGATGGTTTCAGATGGCTCAAGGAGTTCATAATAGCTGACACCCTTCTGATCCCACCAGATGCACAACATAACACCTTTGAAACATGAATATTTTTTTCGCTGTCGATAGCATCTGGTTTAGCTGGCAGGCTACAACATTTTCAACACTAAGGGTTACCATAATAGATTCATTTATTACCTACCGCCAGTGACAATGCGATGCAGAAAACCTTTTCTTTTCTGCCGTTCAAGAAGCATCTCACACGTGACCAAACATATCTCGATATCCCTCGCCTTCAATTGATGGGCACCCAATTATCTACTTTTTAGACCGTTCCCATCGCACGCAAACGTTTACCAACGGTATATCTATCAAGAACCAACTCCTTAAAATATATTTTCGAGGGTTTGACGTGTGCCTTCATCCAATAATTGTTACAGTTGAGTATCTTCAAATTTCTTCGGTACCCCTTCGCGATATTTTTCACTCACGTCCAAATTGCCACTTTAGAAGCGTCGAAACCACTATTACAAGTTGTATTTGATGGAGCGTGATTGCGGTAAATGTCGATCAATATACGACACATTTCAGTTGCACCTTTCTTTGAAAGGTAATAATGAAGCATAACTGTTTGATAACCCGCAAATGCTGTTTTTTCGGGACGAACGTAGACATCAATATTTTTGATGTCAGACAAAACAGGATCTTTACGCTTCAAACCAATGACAACTACTGCGATCGAGACCTCACATATACACCTTCACATCAGCAGTATAGTCGTATTACTAGAGCGAACACAAAACTAGTATCAGCAGCGACACCTCTTTTACGAGGGGGCAAACTTATTCCCATATATAGGGTTTTTCAGTAAGAGCGCTTCAACTTTTGAACTTTTTTGAATAAAACACAAACGGTTTGACTTTTTGAACTAATTTTTTTTTATTATCGAGTTTGGACATATACATTTAAGTATGAAATTCGATTTCTTTTGCATGACCACCGCGTGCACGTTTTACGAAGTCCAATCGTTGAACCCAATTTTCGACCACTCAATTTTGCATAAATCGGCCGAAATTCCAGCAATTTCGCGTTCAATATTGGCTCTGAGCTCACAAATCGACGCCGGCTTGCTACTGTAGGCCAATGACTTCACATAACTCCAAAACGGGATGGCTTGTTAAATGGACCGTAAAATGGCCGTAATGCTCTTAAAGTAGCAGCAACAGAACGATTATTTTCATAAAAAATTTGCACGATTTGCATTCGTTGCTCAAGTGTGTAGCGTTCCGTGATGAAATGTATACTAATGAAGTTTACAAATGTCAAGCGAAAAATAAAAAATATTGCGTCGTTCGCCCTCCCTATCGGAAAAAGTTGAAGCGCACCTATTGAATAACCCTATACAATAGTTTTTGATTATTATTTTTATGTTTTGTTATATATCTTATTATTAGTTTTTCATAATTTTTTTTTTTTTTTTTTTTTTTGATAAAAGTTTTGGGGGAAAAATTGTATATAATATATTTGTTAAAAATTTGTGGGGAAAAGTTTTACTAATGTTTAGGATGTTTAAAAAATACTCCCTTCGTTTT
>JAYXIM010035783.1:0-23816 GCA_037575425.1 Anastrepha fraterculus | reverse complement strand
ACATATTCTTTGATCGATACTTTACGAAATATCGATCACTACAGCCATCTACTGAGAAATTAATGGAATTCTTTTTCCTCAAAGTATTATTAGAAAATATTGCTGAAGGCCGTTGAAATTTATTATTCCAGGGGTTGTTAAGTACGCATTAGTTCTGTCACTTTGAAGTTTTAAATTATAATGTCAGATTTGAATTGTGCGACCCCTAACAAGTTTCTTGTAAATTCAGAAAAAAGTAGTCTCATAGTCAGTATTGGATATAATATTTTGAACTTTGAAAAATCGGATTACAGATTTGTATTGCATGTATTATATGTGATAGGGTTACCAGTAGTGAAATATTTCAGGCGCATTCAACAACTTTTATAATTTGTTTTTTTAATCTCCATTTCCCACAGATTGCGATTAAAAGTAGACATAACGCGCTAAATATTTACCCTCGTTACGTCTTAATCTTTCAAACTAAATTTTGGCGAATAGAAGGTAACGCACTGACTAATAGTGACCCACACATAATGTGCGCAAGTGGAGAGAAATTTTTTCACAAAATGAATCTACTAAAAGGGCAAAACCGAATTATAGTCTTAAATGGCATCTATCTAAATCTGTGTACGATTTTATGTTAAATATATAACTATCAGATATGCACGGATAATAGATTACGAAGGCCATAGGCTATGGTGAAAAACGAAATAGTGAGCGCTACTTCGGCTGGCATGTTACCGGGGACTCCGCAGTCGCATTCTCTCTGTTCATTTCTCACGTATTTACACACTCGCCTAATTAGTCGTTGTTCAGACGGCAACGAAGAAACATGCGTGAAGACTATGTTGATTTTTTTCGTATATCATCAACAGAATCTCATTTTTTTCCTAAAAACCCGTTATCATGACCCCTGTTACGTCAGTCAATCAGCTGATTTCTTTCAAATGCGCTGAGAGCCCGTTAACGATCTGTTATTGGCCACATTTTTAAAGATGTATCTAGCCGATAGCCTTGGTAGCTTGTGCTAAAAAGTTATTTTGTAATTTTAATTATAGATAACAAATAAATAATAATAATAAAGATGTATCTAATAAATACTCTTCGATATTCTCAATGTTTCTCAACTTCATGATTGTACGATTCGATAGGTGGCGCTCATTATACGTTTTGAGTAGACATTTTTGCATAGATGATAGGCGAATATTGAAGGCATCACGAACCTCCTTCTTACTTCACTTCGCATGCACACGTTTATATATACAAACCCATAAAATAACTAAGTATGCTGTGAACCTTTTTTATGTTTTCGCTCTTTGCACTCTAACAGTCGAAATTCGTCTCTTTAACTTCAGACTGCCATTTTATAACTCTTCATTCGAAAGACGCCTTTAGGATATCGTGTCTGCTTTTGTATATATGCATGTCCAAAAGTCTGTCTGTCACCCAGATCATTGTTCATTCTCTCCAACTACATACTTTTCTCCCCTTCAATTTCTGTCCCGTTTGGGGGCTCCATTCAACTGGTTGTATCATTTCATTTTCACCTGCATTTTTAATCTTTGCTCGTTGTTTTATTTCTTACCATCATAAATATGGGGTTTTTGTTGTTGTTATCATCTTGTTTCGTCAACTATATTCGCGTTACTCTAACTATTCTGCACCACTTTTGTAGCTTGTTTCCCAGTTTTCCAGAAAATGTTGACCTGTATACTTGCTTGTGATGCCTCGACCATTGTCTACTGTTGAAATGATACGGGTGACAAGTACAGTAATAACAACGACGTTAACTGAACAACAAAAATAACAGCAATAACTGTTGGTATGCTTTCGTTACAATAATGGCATACATACACAACATGCACGTCTACAGCTGTGTTCACAATAATAGCAGCGCGACGTATTGAAAACTTTTGAAAAACTATTGAACATTTTTTTTTTTTAATATTTTATAAAAAATAGTTTATACTACACCGGATGTCATATAACTGCAAGTTTCAAATCTGATATAAAATTAAACAATTTTTTTTTAATTTTCAAAAGTTTGGCAGTGAAAAAAATTTCAGAAATTTTCATGTAGAAAACGGCAAGCGTTATAGAAAACTTCCCAACTGCCCATTCAATTTTAGTATTATATTATTTTTTAAATTTATTTTTTGGCCGTATTGTGATTTTTTTTACTTATTTCGTTATATACCGCCTTGATCAAAAAGTTTCTGGAATATTATATATTCAGAAAATTGAAAATACAAGTTTATTGCCCCTAAAAGTTGTATTAGCACCTTCAAAGTACTTCAACGCATTATGCCAGCGATTGATTCAGCTCCCGAAACTTTGCTGGAACTCTATTTTCGGCATAGCTTTCCGAGACGTCTTCGATTTTTCCATATCTAGTAAATTTAATGGCTCTTGGATGGTATTCGTTTCATTTTTGGTCTTTTTGACAGAATATTCACTCGCCTGAAGTATGAGTCAAACTCATAAATCCACGACTCGTTTCCAATAATGATGCGTTTGTTGAGTATTGGGTCGCCTGATGAATGTTCAGCCAAATCAAGGTCCTTTAGGGGCAACTTTGTAGCAACGCGGCGCAAACCTAAATCATCACTACAATGTCCTGAGAGGATCCATGAGCAATGCTCAAGTCTTCTGTCAGCTATCTGATGGTTAATTTGCGGCTATTGATCAACTTTCTTTCCCTTTATCGATGCTTTCACCAGTTTTCGATGCTGACGGCATGCCACATGCATCCCAGATGGACTCACGAACTCTTCTGAAGCGTTCCAGCCACTCATAAATGGCTGTTTTCTTTAGAGAATCATTGCCGAAAGAGTTTTCCAACATATCTAAGGTTTTCGCACCATTGAATCCATTTTTAGCGCAAAATTGAATACATTTTTAGAGAACTCATTTTAAATTAAACAAACTCCTTGTAAATTCAAATCCATTTTTAAAACTGTAATAAATCAAAAACACGTGCAGATTTAGATTTACTCAAGACGGCGTAATTTTAGAAATGTCAAGCAATGCCGATAAAATTATGATAGGAATGTTAAACACAAATGTGGCAACCTAACAAAAAAGAAAAAAGAAAACGAACTGAAATCAGTTGACTTAGAGCATCACCTACCGTTTGTTCCGGGAATTTTTTGATCAAGGTGGTAGGCGATAAACACAAAAAAATCGTCAATGCAAACTTTGAGCTATTTTAAACTTCCATAACATTTTAAAGGGTGGTTAAATATCAAGGGCCGATGTTGAATGTGAACCACGCCTAAACGTCAACGACACCGTTGGACTTCTTTCTTTGGGGTTATTTGAAAGAAAAGGGGTACCTCGATAAGCCAGCAACAATTCAAGAGCTAAAGGATGAGATAATTCGGCACATTAACGGCATAGAAGCTCAATTATGCCTCAGCGTCATCGAAAATTTGGACCATCGGATAGAGGCCATTTGGCCAATATTTTGTTCCATGCGTAATTGAGTCATACCAGTATTATCATAATAAGGAGAAATGATAATAATTTCGTAAAAAAATTGTATTTTATTCAAAACCAACACCTTAACCACCCTTTACAAGAATTGAATGCGCTAGAAAATTTTATATCCAAAGTTTTTTTAAGATTCTAACAAAAAGGCTTAAAATTTGTTTAGAGGTTCTTAAAAACTTTGTGCAACGTTAGAAGCTTTGAGTTATATGGTTATTGTTGTAATAGTATAAACTGTATTTTTATAAGAAAGAAAAAAAATTAAAAATTAAATAAATAGTCGAAACTTTGCAAAACTTCACGCTGCTATTGTTGTGAGCACAACTGTATGCAGTTTGAAAAGGAAAATGTTGGAAACTGCAGGAGGCAACGTAAACGGAAGCAACTTTGACAACAATCAACAATGACTGCAACAATAACAACGATGGCCTTAATAACAACAACATGCGTTCTTGTATAGCATAACAAGCGGCATGCGAACATACAGCCGTACACAATTAAATACAAGCAGACAAAAACAAAAACAAATCAAGGAAGCACAAACAAATCAATGTCAGTGAAAATTTACGCTTAATCCTGACATTCTCTGACTGTGGCTTGGCCAGTTGGACTACATATTTTCTTCGTTCATGCCTTAGTATTGGATTACACAATTCTCTCATTTGTTATTGCAATAATTTCTGTGCTCCTTTGTTATTGTAAATTACCCGGATTGTGACAAATTAGAGGAAGTGCAATTTAATGCAATCTCTTCCTTCACTTACTCAACTAACTTCAAGTTGTCTCAACTCGACGTCACTCCCCTCAACTCAGCTCAGCTCAACTCAGCTTAGCTTGAGAGCACAGAGCAGTCAGCATTTAACACTCGACACTGCAAACACTCAACTATAATCATTGTAAGTACTACATAGCAACAACAACAATATTACAATATCTGTAATTATGTTCACTAAGATTAAATGACAAAACAGCAAATGAAAACTGAGGGGAGGTAGAAGAAGCATAAAGCACAGCATTTAAAACGGTAAATGATAGTAGCCAAGTATTCGAAGATTTCATTGAGTTCTATGCAAAAGTTATGTAGGTATGTGTAGAGGGCAGAAAACTTTAATTCATTCTTAGGAAATTTTAAGTGAAATTTATGAACAAATGAAAGATGATTAATGATTTTCGAAACATTGGCTTTTATTTTATATTCTACGACTACAATATCATGTGTTAATTTGTCAATTGCCGCTTTGTGTATGTCCCATTTTTTTTTGCAAATGAGGAGGTTTAAAATGCCCGGTATATGACGTCTAAAAATTGCATCTCTTTGCGATTTTTTTTTTTAGGAAAAAATTAATTTAGCACTGCAAAGTTTTTTCTATCTTTTAATGAACATTTAAAAAGTATAAGAAATTTATGTACTGGTTAAAATAAGTTGAAAAAAATGTTTAACATAGAAATTAGTAGAGCGCTGCAACGCTGGAGTTTCCAACCGGCGTACAAGATAAATCTCGTAATTATTATCTAAAGCAAAAAATTCAAATGGATTTCTAATTATCATTATTTTTATTCTAGATGAACTAAGAAAACTGAGAGAAATTCCAAAATTTCAACTTTTTGGAGGTTTTAAAGAAATAAATGCCTTTCTATAAAAAGAAATTCACTTCAACTTGGTATAAAAATCTTGAAAACATTTTTTTGTCTATTTTGTAAGTTCAAATAGAAAAGAATTTAATACTGAAGGGAACAAGCTATGATTCATTTCAAGAGGTTCATTAGTTTTTTTCATTCATGTACGCCAATTCAAAGAAATCATAAAAATGAAAAGTCGAGAAAAGAAGATAAAGTTTGTACTATAACTGTCCGGTCACAGCCTAACTACCTAACGCTCGCCTACCTTTGGCTTTGTATATACGGAAATATTGAGAATTAGGTTCTGTAACTTTGTGTGAATATTCTGAAATATATTAGGAATCGCTTAAAACGAAAAAAAAATTGAGTTTTTTGACCTTATAAACCAGGCTGCCCCCTTAATGCATCATCAAAGCTGCCATTGCAACAATGGCATACCCGGATGGCATACCAACAGTCACTCGGTTGGAACCCTCGCCCACCCTGGAACCGCTTTTGCCTTACTTGAGAGTGACATTCCAGCTTCCTTAGTACAAAGGTCTATGCTTGTGTGCCTACGTCCAGGTCCCGTTTTTTTCATCCGTAGAATTTTTCCGCGAAACCACTGAAGACATATAACGTTTTCTCGCTGCTTAGCATCTTGTCGATTACGTTGGAAAAAAGGTGTGCTCAGCGTCATCTTCGTCTGTATCTCCTAATATGCATATGGGATGTTCGCATTTTAATATTTTGAACAGGTATTTTTGCGGCCGCCGTTGCCGAATGGGAGTCGGCTTCAAACTGTTTTTTTTTTTTTTGTTTTTGTACATGGCCGTCAACAGTGAAATTCTTGTTCTGCAACAGTAAAATCCTTGTTTTGCTCAGACAGCTACGGAGGTAAATGGCATCTGACACCCACAGAGATAAGCAAACTACCCAACAATGTGATGAATAAGTCTCCTGGCGATGCGATCAATCCGTTTCTGAGACGAACGAGAATCGCTCGCTCACCAGTGAAAAAACAAGTACTCCTGAGCAAGAGCGCGCTGAAAAGCACCAATGCGAGCATAAAACTCCAGACATAGTAAAAAGCGACACGCAACAGCAGAAGGAGGAGGAAAGTGAGCAAGCGACAAAGCGAGAATCAGACGGAGAGACGCTACGTTTGATGGGAGAAAAAATAAAAGAGCTCATTAGTATGATGGAAGTGCAGAGGCATATCACCATACCAATGAGAGACTTGGTATGCGCAATAGACAGGCAGCATCAGAAAGCATTAGACATGCACAACATATCTAAGTAATATAGAGAATGATCGAAAAAAGTATGCAAAGAGAGCCCACACGGTGCCAATAGCAGGCGGGATGCACCCAATTCGCCAAAGCATATAGCAAGGTGCATCCGTTTAGAATCGTCGTAGAAATCGTAGAGGACCAATAGAGGTCAGGGAGCTTTTGAATGCACTAGCAGCGCTTGACTTCGTTCTACTCAACAGGGGCACAGAGAACACATTGATCAAAAATTGTACTGGTTCCATCATAGACCTCTCGTTCATAAGTAGGGGACTAAGTAGGGCTACAAGAGGGTACATCACCGACTGCTATACACATAGCGATCATCGGTAGCAAACGGCAGCATGAGTGGATGATATAGCCTTCGACGACACCGAGGTAATACTGCAGCGTCGGGGATAAGGTCAGCTATCACCAAAGCATGCGATACCGCTATGGTCCGACAAGGAAGACGTAAGCCAGCATACTGGTGGAACGACAAGATTGCGAAGTTACGAGCACAATGCAATGCAAACGGGCCAGAAGGCTATGTCAGCGTTCACGGAATGCAACCAACGCCGTAGAACTCAGGGTCAACTACAAAAATAAGCGTAAGGCGTTTAAACTGGTCATTCGCGATATCACGCGCAGTATGTTCAAAGAGCAATGTGACGACGTCAATAATAACCCATGGGGCTCGGCCTATAAAGCAGTACGGAGTAAGATGAAGCAGACGAACCAGCCACCAACATCTCGGCGGTAAATGCAGACGAAGTGGTCAAATTAAGTAGCAAACTGTAGGCCCCTCCATACTACAAATATGAGGAGGACCTTGGCCAACATTTAGGTTGTATAAAAATTGATTTCTCGGCAGTTCCTGCTGAACCATGAAACGACTACATTTATTTGCCTAGCTGTCCATCTGCTTTGTTTCGCTTGAGTGCCAAACAGTTTTATATAATAATTGATAGGCCAATAGCCTTGCTACTCGTTACCTTAATTGTTTAATTGTGTAATATAATATAATCATCTATAATTATATTTGATGTAAATGAATGCACAAAATAAGTAAAAACCAAGAACTGTAATTGTTGTGAATTTTATCAAATATCAGTTAATATTTAATTATTTTTTGATAAAAGTAAATTGTAGAATTTTATTGTTGTTGCTGTCGAAAAAAATTACCAAAAAGCCTCATTTGCCATGCCTCTGATACCCGAAACTCCATAATATTGCAAGTGGTGACTAGACAGAGTTATGGATCTGTGCAAACCTATAGTTCCACTCTTTTGAATTAAAATTAAACATTCATAACTTTCAGTTGTCTCAACATCTCGTCCCTTGTCAGTCAATGGCAATCACATAAGAAAAGAAAACCTTTAGTACCTTGATATCTTCAAGCAGAAGCTCTCATATTGTATTTACTCTGTAATCTGTCTACTGTGCACCCAAATTTCTAGCCAATATTCAAATCTTAATTCTAAGCTTAAATTTTCCCATTCACCTACATATGACCGCGCTTAAAAGCCAAGCATATATGCAATCTGCTCTCTCTGGCTCCCATCACAGCCGGAAATTCCTATTTAAATACGTAAACAGAAGCAAAAGGCTAAACTCTATAGGTATGTGCAACTAAGCAATTGTGCGTATAAGCAACTTAGGCTCACTATATCCAAACACAAACACAAATAATAATGCTGAAAAAATCCGTAAATATATTTTCCCCACGCCAACAACAACCCTTAGGCGTCAACAGCACACGTAACTGCACTTCACTATCGATGTTTCCGATTTGTTTGATTTTTCATGGCAAACAGCGCAGGAAAAAAAAACTACACAAAACCCAAAAGCCAGTAATCGATTTAAAATTCACAGACAAACTAAGGCTAAACACATCTGTATGTATGTATGTGCATGTATTTATCCGCATAGTACGTATGAGCGTGTGTATGCGTTCTAGTCAATACACCAGCTGATGGATCAGAGTATTAATCGATAGGGCTTGAGCCATTTTGCCGCGTGCGTGTTTTGTAAGTGAAATCAAATTGGTTTTTGGAACATCGAATGCAGACAAATCCGATACGAATGCGCCTTCACAACCGAACAAACACAAAAACAAAAAACAAAATTGGATATGAACAGAACGATTCGAATTCTTCAGTAACATTTGATATTCCGGTAAGATGAAGCAAATCGTTACCTTATTTGCTGGCACACTTTGCTCGGTTATCGACATTGGCAATCACTCACACGCCATCAACCTTCATTACGTGCACCGCAGTAAGGTATGTCTAGTATGCAATACATACTTGTGTGAGTATGTAAATTTTACAAGGACTTGCTGTTTGTTTGTTTGTTTGTTTCTATCATCGACAATTCTTTACCATTTCTATGTTTTCTTGTTAACTTTTCACACACAATTCTATATTTTGCAAGAGGTAGCAAAAAATAGGGCACATATCTACACATTTACATCCACTTATATATTTGTATGTATATATATTTTTTGCTACTGGCTTTTGCTAACTAATTGCTTTTGAATAATGATTGATTTTCTCAATTGTGGTCGCTGGAAATCAACCAAATGGATGGACAAATGCAAAGTACTCCAAAAGCACATCTGAAGTGATTTGCATTTCATTGCATTTTTTTCCAATTTCCTTTACTATTTTCACCTAACTCGATTTGTATGCAAATGTGAAATTTAGATTGAAGAATTAATGAAAAATCCGAAACGAAACCGGCAGGTTGGTACAAAATTGCAATATTTTGCAAATTTATTTTAAATTAACCCTTGGTGCGTAGTTGTAGAAACTTTACATAACTGCAAACAATTTTAAAGCGTGAAGGCTTCTGTATTTCTGTATTTACCTTATTCTCTAAGTTCTAGGATTCTTAGTCTGTGGGAAACTTTTTAGCGCACTCAGAGGTACCAAATTTAGCTACTTCTACACCTTTTATTATTTTCTAAGAACTATTTTTCTAAAAAATTTTTATAAATAAATGAAATATTTATATTAAAAATTATTTATTTTTAGGAAAATTCCACATTAATTCAATTAACACATAAAAACTAAAACGAGGTCGCGTCAATTAATATTTAAGCACATATTGGATACTCTTTCAGAAACATAACAGCTTTCTGTTTAACACATTTTTGATTTGGCTGAACATTTTTTACGGCTTCCATTTTGAGAAAAAAACAGAGATACGTAGACGAGTTGGTTTGAGCGTGACTACTATTTGGTGAATGCAGGTTCAAGCGCCATTGTGCCTTATAATGTCAATCGAAGTTGACATTAAACTGAAGGTCCCTCCATTCTGTAGGACAACATCAAGCTGAGTACCTCAATATACTTGAGTATAAAAAACTTTGTGTACCATTTTTCAATACGTTTCATCATTTTGACGAGAAGTTTTGGCTTTATTAGTAAATATCCAGTTTCTTAGTCGTTTCAGTTATTGCCAGGCTTTTGCTTCCATATACAAATTTTCGAGGGTATACTTTGTATGGAAGGCAGTGCGTGACACTTCTGGGAAAAAATTATCAAAAATCAATTGTATATTCGATTCTCTTGAAACTTGCACTTTGTTGGATTAGAATTCAATTGGCTATAAAACTGCATGCACAGAAAATTTATAAAAAATTTGTTATAGAAGTTTAACGTTTTAATGAAAGTTTGAAAAATTTTGCACAAATCTTGAGGTTTGTGGGTAAGAAAATATAATTTAGTTTTCTTTTTTTTCATAAAAAATATGTAAAATTTCGTAACTTCTAGCCCGGAAATTCATTTTAAAAAATTCGTACCTCCTGTTAATATTGGAATTCGAAATTCATTTTGAACCTAAAAGAATAAGTTTTTGAAACAACCATATTTGTCACTAAACATGAATAACCAAATTCGAGCTCTAATAAAAAAATGTATAATATATATTAGACCGGGTCGTTTTGTGGGGAGGCAAAAAAATCGCCCATTGCTCTGTGAAAATCATGTTCTAGGAATCAAAATAAGAAACTTTGCCGAAGGAACCATACCTCTAAAACGAATTCTGATGTCCCTGAATTTGGGTCGAACTTTTTAGTTTCTTTTCTCATGTAAAGGCCAAAAATGGTGATATTTTGAAATGAATGTATGGGGAACCCCCAGGGGAGTTCCAGGGGTGTGCCACTGGCATGGGTGGATCGGCCGGCCAAAGTTAGTGGGGGTCGGTCATACATTTGGACTCGATTGGAGCACTCTAACTGGGTCAAAGTGGGATTTTTCGTTCGACCCAAATTGGGGGACATCAGAATTCGTTTTAGAGGTATGGTTCCTTCGGCAAAGTTTCTTATTTTGATACCTAGAATACGATTTTCACAGAGCAATGAGCGATTTTTAGTGAATCTATGAAAGTTAAGTCGCAGGACAAATCTCGAAAAATCGGGGTATCATTAAAAATGTCCTAGTATGGTAAGTGCAATGGTCTTGTTCCGTGTGTTGGTGTAACTAAATTTTTGTCTGAGCTTGTGCTTTTCCTCCAATTTTATTATTAAATTAATATTTAGTTTCTACCAAAGAGAACAGGGAGAGAGAGAGAGCCATTGATAATTATTTTATTAAATAACTGAGGTAATCACAAATGGGTCATTAGTATCGTATTGCTGTATGTTGTGTTGTATATATGGTGTTGCCACATCTAAGAAAAAACGGCAAAAGTTAAAAAGTTTTGGCAAAACACATTTTTTTTTAACCAAATTCCAACTTTCAGTTTTTAACGTTTTGCTAGTCATAGATATGTTCAAGCTAGCTTCTACATTGGCGCGTACATCCTATTTGTCGAGCTCCTCCTCCTATTTGTGGGGTGCGTCTTGATGTTGTTCCACAAATGAAGGCTCCTCTAAAGTTTCAAGCCAACACCGAACGGGGAGCTTTTTTATGGCAGAAATACACTCGGAGGTTTGCCATTGCCTGCCGAGAGGCGACTACCGTTCTCTCTGAATTCCGAATGATAGTCACGCACCAATCCATTCGGCTACGGCGGCCGCTTAATACGAGTGTAATATAGGTACCTTAATATAATATAATATATAAAAATTAGCTTAGAAAGCCAAGAATTGGCTTTAACAACGGGCCACCTCCCACAGCCTTGAAATATTTAGCCAATGCTCAACTTTGAAACTATCTTTCACAACATTCCAACAAAAAATCCAATTATAATTTTGTTTTAAACTTAAATATCTGTTTTTGTGATAAGATTTACTTTTTTTTTTTACTTGTCTATGACAAAGTGAAAATGGTATTCAGTAATAAAAATCCGTTACTCCCATTTCCTACTCCTCATTTTTCAATACACATTTTTTGCTTTATTTGCTTACAAAAACTTTAATGGAATACTGTTTGATCTCAAAACGCTCCTTTTCGTTATTTTTTCAATAATAAAAATTATTTTCATTCGAATTGTGTGTTTTTTTTTTTGTAATTGTCATCGATGGATGACAACATTTTTGCTTAATGTGTTGCTATCTTACTATTTCATAGTTTCTATCTTTTCAGATTATCTTTGCATTTTTACGCATTCCAGTTTTTCAGTTAAAAAAACAAATTCAGTTAAGGTAACTGTACATCCACTAGTTTAATTTAAAGTGGCCGATCTTGACAACTGGCAGGTACCAATTTTGTAAAATTTTTTTTTTTTTAATTACCTATCCACAATTTTTCACTTAGTGGAATTTCTGATTTTTACCATCGCAATGTGTAATCAAATATTTTTACAATAATGCAAGAGAAAAATTAATAGCTGATATGAGGCTGTCATTTAATTAGCGACATAAAGAATACGCACCGTATCAGTTTCCACATCTTTAGAATTTAAAAACCTCTACGTGCACTTATCCATATTAACCATAAAACCAATCAAAAGAAAAAACTTGCAATATTTATAAAAATAATAATAATTTTCGATTTAAAAATAAATCCTAAATTAAATGAACCCTAATTTCCATTATCTTCAAATAATCCAATGCAAATTTTCAGAATCATTGAGCCATTGAAAAACAACTAAATTTTTAGTCAGCCAACTGCGTGCGCGCTATTTAGCAGCCAGGCAAAGATGTATGCCAATAATGAAGGGAAAAGAGCAAACAGAGAGTCTACAAAAAATCAAGCCATATAAAAGTGGAAGTGCGCGCAATAGAGCACAACGTTTAACCCATCGATATTATACTATACCAATAGGAGTTTCTACACCAGCGCAACTATTATATACTTTATGTGTGTTTGTGTGTCCACGTATATATGTACGTGTGGATAAGTGTTGTAAGTTAGCGCTATTTGAGTGCTGCGCTCAATAATCTTGCCCCACAGACTCATCAAACAATGGCTGAGCATAACATAATTTCCAGTACTTCAAATTGGCCTCGGATCATTGGTATGAAGGAAAATTTATATCTATATTACTTATTTTGAGCAGACATACGCATACATATATGTATAATAGTAAATGTGTGTGATTGTCTAAGGCGAGTGGCAAAGTGTCTGTGCGGCAATTTTACTGTCGAATAGCTACGGTCAGCAGCATTGAGCTCAACGACACCGATACCGAACAAGTCAACTTGACGTCAAACGCTTTATCGTATACACCCACACAACCCATTCAACCCACTTTTCAATGTTCCATTCACGCTTCAACCGGCTTCAATTTCATTCCGTGCTCATCGCATTGCGCTTTTGTCTCTTGGATTCTCCATCGCCATCCTGTTGTGTATTGTACAAAAGGATGAAACCTTTTTGGCTACGTTAACTTCCTTCATAGCTGACGGATTCAACATTGTAAAAATGCAGTTTTACGCTTGAATTGTTTGGAGACTGATTTCAATCTGTTTTTCCTGTTTTTAAACAACTTTTTACAGCTTTTGTTTTTCGCTAAATTCGTGCAGATTCGAAATGGTGGTGTTGCTCAATGACCAACTGTCAATTGGCATGCAAACTGTGCGGCAAAGAGAGGGGGAGAGAGAGAGGTAGAGTATGTGTGTTTTTGAATTTGTTCCTGAAGTGACATGCCCCACTGAGTAGGTGCCCAGAAGATCATCACTTTCAATATTTGCCTTTCAATTTATGGCTAATGGCGTTGGAAAACACACCAATAAGGTTAGGCAATGAGAAAGAAATTCAATAAGAAAGTAGAATAAAAAAAATAAGCAGTAGCTTAGTAAAATTGGAATCGATTTTGTACTAAAGGCGAATCTAACTTAAAAAAGAGCTATGAGGCGGCGCACAATTAAACAACCTATCGGAAGATTTAAAAAATGTAAAAACTGAATTAAGCAGCTGCAGCATACACACAGACAAGCAATGAAACACGTAAATATCTAAATAAAAATTTGCATCATTCAAAATATTTTTTTAAATTTTTTTATCAGTAAAACATTATTCACAAAAAAAATTAGAAGATTAATTGTATGTTAAATACGTACTCCATAAGTTTCTTTGCCATGAAAAAGCTCTTGATAAAAACTATGTATCTGTCGGCTTGAAACTGTAGGTCCCTCATTTGTGGAACAACATCAAGGCACAAATAGGAGGAGGAGCTCGACGTAACACCCAAAACGGAGGCACGCGCCAATTATATATATACCTATATATTATATATTAGGGCGGGTCGATTTAAAAATCGGTCATTGCTCTGTGAAAATCGTATTCTAGGGATCAAAATAAGAAACTTTGCCGAAGGAACCATACCTCTAAAACGAATTCTGATGGCCCCCAATTTGGGTCGAACGAAAAATCCCATTTTGACCCATTTAGAGTGCTCCAATCCAGTCCAAATGTATGACCGACCCTCACTAACTTTGGGCGGCCGATCCACCCATGCCAGTGGCACACCCTCTGGAACTCTCCTGGGGGGTTTCCCATACAATCATCTCAAAATATCACCATTTTTGGCCAGAATTCGTTTTAGAGGTATGGTTCCTGGGATGGGCGATTTTTTTGCCTCCCCACAAATCGACCCGGCCTAATATGTATATAAGTTTTATATACAACTTGAAACAACATATGCTTTATCGAGAAATGTCTCTGTGTCTATGGACGCTTGCAAAGTTCGTGGTACAGAAGTTAACCAGTTAATCAGCGCAGTCGGTTCTTAAAGTAATATTCATCAAGTTTTATTAAAAAAAGTGCAAGTTTCAAGCGCCTAAAAATTTTTGTTGCTTTTTGATAATTTTTTCCTTGACGTTGTTGCGCATTTCTCCAGAAAAAAGCAAACGGCAGACGAATTTAGTCTTGAGCGAAAAAATAAAACACGAATCGTAATAATTATCGTTGATCAAAAATATAAGAGTAAAAATTAAGACAAAAATTAGTATTCTTTGAAAGAAAATATAAAAACAAAATATAACAGTTACATTAAATCAGAAAGACAAAATGTTTATTATTATACAAACGCTCAAAAAATAGAAAATAAATAAATATAAAATCAACAAATAAGTGCTGGTTTGCTTAAAAAAAATCGAATAGTTGGAATTAAATATAAACTTGTATTATTGATATTGATATTTTTATGTATGATATTGATATGAATTTCTTTAACCCGTAATAATTACAATCCCCGGTTTTAAAAAAGCCCCAGGCGCACTAAACCAACTCATGCGTGAAATTCGTATTGTTGCACGCAAGCGAAACATAGCTCTAACTTCATCACACAGAGGCTACAATCCTTCATCAACAAATGCCTCCGCATTATCTGTATAATATTCTGGCCAAACACCATCAGTAACGACGCACAGGGGAGATTAACGAACGAGGAACCCATCCTTAGGCAAACTAAACGCAGAAAGTGGCGATGGATAGGTCACACATTGAGAAAACCTCCAGATAGCATCACAAGAATGGCACTGGACTGAAACTCGCAAGAGAGCAGAGGTCGCGATCGACCAAAAAAAAAAAAAAACATAGAGAAAGTCGATACTACTTGTCGAGAACCTATACTCCCGAGAGGAGTAAACAAGGAAAACAAATCAGGAGTGAATAGTTCGGAGATGGTACCTTTCATTTATATCCTCTTTGACACTTGTCAAGTAGGCAAATATACAATTTCATTGCATGAAACAATGAGTTAAAATTATTGAAACTGATTATGAAAATGGTCGACTTTTTAGAACAACGTAGAAATTTGTGATTTTTTGGAGAAAATAGATTGGTGAAAAAATTAAAAAAAAAATGTTTCTGTAGCGGATTGCAGAAGTACTGGCAGGCCAAAAACTAGATACTATGTTGAGAATATTGCTACTGTAGCGAAAAGTGTTGCTGAAAAGCGTGCACCCAACAACATCAATATCTCGACGCTTTTACTGTTTACGACTGTTTGGTAGATTTTACCTCTGGACATGTTCGTGGTGAACATATACAGGATGCTATTTTTGACATATAATTGTTAAGAATAGAATTTTTGAATAAAAATAGTGAAACCTGAAAGAATTTAAATTTTTACATGTTTTGTTTTAAAACAACATCTAGGTGCGTTTCTTGAAAGACCCTTTATACAGGGTTTGATTGAAAAGTAATGAGCCTTATTTTGTTTAAGCAGTTTTATTAAACCTTTTGGTTTATACAACTAATATTCTTCAAAATAGGACCCTTGAGCGTCAATACACCGCTGGTGGCGGTCCTTCCACTGCAGGAAACATTTTTTAAACTCATCCGCCGGAATCGCGTTCAATTCGGCTGTCACAGTTTTTGGATCGCCTCGATGGAGTCGAAACGCCTCCCCTTCAGCTTTATTTTCAGGCGCGGGAACAAGAAGAAGTCCGGAGGGGAAAGGTCTGGGCTGCAGGGAGGGTGGGGAAGCACCGGAACCCCCATCTTGGCCAATGTAGACGTGCATGGGAAGGCGGTATGCGGAAGGCCTTCCAGATCACTGTTCGTCTTCGACGCCCTCCCGGCCTTTCTTGAACGACTTGTGCCACCGGACAGAGATTGGTCCCCGTAAGCCTCCTTGAATAGCCCAATGGTTTCGATACTCGTTTTGTTTAGCTTTACGCAAAATTTGATCGTGTAACGTTGCTTCAACGATCGCTGCATTTTCGCCACTGCAAAATCCTAACACACTTTTAAAACAGCTTTCACGCGCAGAGCGATGTCGACTGCACCGCTGTTGCCAGCGAACTGGGACCGGTTTCTAGTGGAAGGGGAAGGTCCAACGATCATTTTCCCCCACCAGCCGATTCGATTGATCGCTTGGCAGACGCTCCGCGCGGGAAGCTTCATTACTTATCAATCAAACCCTGTAATATCGAAAAATAGTGTTTCTTTATTAATAAAATTAAAGAGTTTTGAAACCTTATTCAACTTTAAGGAATGCCTGATTAGAGTAAATGAAGTCAATTTTCTATCGTGAATGAATGCTCCTGAAATGAGTGTTGTAATTAAGGAAAAAAACAGTTTCGAAAAGAGTTACCGAAAAACCCTTCTTGTTTGTTTGCCTTTGTTTAAGATTCAGGTGAGCAAAATGTACAAAAATTAATTAAGAAATGTTGAAAATAAAAATTCCTTAAAATAAGAAGAAATAATTAAAACAAATATTTTTACACGCACTGTGGCATTTCGCTGCGATGATGCCGCTATTCAAATTGTACGCCAAGCGAGTAGAATAATGAAAATTAGAATAGTTCGAGAAAAAAAAATGGCATTAGTAAAGCGCAGATTAAGTGCTCAGTAAGTAGCGGAAATGGAGAGGAAAAGTAAGGAAAAAAATATTGTCGTAAAACAATTTGCGTAATGAATGAATCGATTAATTACTAATGAACATTGAACAAATGAAGCATTGAAGCGAAAGAGAAATGGCAAGTGAACGAAAGGGATTTCATGTGGCACTACTATACGAGTACATATATTCCCGGAAGGAGCACCAAACACACGCGCAAAGCGGTATGTGCCATGCACAAGAAGTTAAGTCAAGTGGAGAAATTGTAAAAAGAAGAAAATCCGTGACGTCTCTACTGAGATTTGTCGCTGCAATAGAAAATTGTGAAATTTGTAAACTCAGCTCCTGTAACGCTTTGCGTTAAGTAGCTGAATGGGGGATAGAGAACAGCGGAAACGAGAAAAATATGTATGTATAAGAGAATATCTATTCAGAAGCCAAAGCAAAAAAATTTTGCAAAAAATTATAGCGAAAGAAAAAAAATTATAAAGCAAACCGCGGACTTATGAAAAATGTGCGCCAATTAAGTTTTCCGCCAACAGTGGAATTTGCTAATAAATGAAGTAATTTTATTTGAATAATTCACCACTGGTGCGCATAGCATCAAAGCAAGTGAGTAAAGTGTTGGAAGTGTATGTATAAATTGGTCCTAGCCATACAATACGCACAAATTTAGGAAGCAAAAGAGGAAGGAAAATAATGCTGCAGCTACTGATTCACAGGCATACGGCGGTTTTATTTTTGTTATTGTGTTTTTTTTTTATTTCATTTTATTTCATTTTTTTTTTACAAAAATTGGCAGGCTTCACACTTTATATGCCAGACATTTCACAGCAGTTTTTCTCTATTGAATGTCATGGGTTTGGCCTTTCTTGCCACAATGGTTTGCGCATCCATATGCTGTCGATTATTTACAGTTCATTTGAACAACCACAAACTGTTTCATAAAGCATAGAAAGTAATAAATGTACTTAGCGACATACAAATAAATAGGCATTTGTGTGTTTATAAATATAAATAACCTCGTAAGAAAAGCCTTTAGTAATAAACTGCTGCAGTTCGGTTGAGTTTAGAACCATGAGAGGGAACTATTACCTTCTCTGTTCCATACAAGTAACTGGTGAATTATTATATATGTGGTAATGTACCAGGCCATGTCAACTTTTCATCGTTTTTTTTTAATTCGTTCAATACTAGTTAAAAATCGAGAGCGAATATGTGATACGCTTTATACCCCTTTTTCAAGGATTCGAACCAGTGACGACTATTACTATTACTATATTTTACCTACTATTAAGAATAAAACTACACTGTTAAGTTTTTTATAAATTTTCACAAAAATTGAAATTTAGATTTATATGGCTTTTGTAGAAGAATGAGTTATATTTTCATAAAAAAATTATGAAAATTAACTATGAAATAAAACGTTTTCAAACTTGTCAATAGGTCCTAATGTTATAGGTTTTTAACGCTGTGCATGTTTAGTCGCAATAGTCAGTATGATAGGGCCATCCATGATGTTAGAGGTACCATTCATATTAGAGGCTTCATTTTTTACAATGTAAGGTAGAGGCAATGAGACGGTACAACAGTGAAGCAGCAGGTCCTTATAATGGGGCGTTTCAAAAGTGACGCCGATATGCCAGTAGTGAATAATTTCGAGACGTTAACTTTTTCTTGTCACTTCTGACATTTGTCAAATAGACAGACGGATACTTGCACTATAAAACAATGCGTTAAAATTGTTCCATTCCGAAAATGGTCGATCTTTAAGAACGAAATATCGCAAAATCTTCTTTAGCGATGAAGATCATTTCACACTGGATGGATTTGTCAACAAACAAAATTTCCGCATCTGGGTAAAAGAAAACCCTCGATTAAATGCACGAAAATCATTGCATCGACTAAATTGTTTTGTGTGCTTTTTGGGTTGGTGGAATAACTGGCCCGTTAGTCTTCGAAGATAAAAAAAAGAGCTGTTACTGTCAAGAGACATTGTTCTAGGCAACTAATTGACGATTTTTTGTGGCCTGAGCTTGCTGGAATTGGCATAGACGATCTTTGTTTTCACCAGGATGGAGTTATAAGTAGCACAACATGAAAAAACACTTCGTTATTGCGATCTAAGTTTCCCGGTCGACCAATTTCGCGTAATGGGGACATAAACTGGCCACATAGATTATGTGATTTAACTCCATTGGAGTACTTTTTGTGGAGTTGTTTGAAAATTAAAGTGTATGTTAATAAATCAACAATGATTTCATAGCTGAAGCACAACATACGGATCGAGATTGATGAACTCAACGCGATAATGTGTGGGCGAGTCCCTGAAACTTTTAGTTTTGGGATGACATGGGGTATTTTTAAATGGTGTAACTTTTTACATTTAATTGAAATAGTGATTTCAAGGTTCCTTAATTTTTACATTTTTTTTTTCATCACAAAGGACGAATCCTTCTTCGTCCAAGTGTGCTCACTCCCTGGGCAACCATACTAACCTACATGTTTTTTTAGTAAAAATTACATTTGGGTGAGTCTTTTGAAACGCCCTTTATATGTAAGTGTGTTTGTGGTTTACCCGTATCTGATTGCATTGAAATCTTAGAAGGAGATTGTTTATGAGTTTATTTATGTTAGATCATTTGAATGGCATTGCGGTTATTCATAGTTATTCTTTCAAGTTATTCCATAAAGTCGTATTTCTTATCTGACTTAGCTCGTACTCAGAATATATAGGCTGACCAGATAAGAAAGATAGAAAAAGAAAATTAAAGAATATCAATCTAAATGGAAACGAGTTTGGAAAAAGGGAATCGGTCATGTGGTGCTAGGATCAAAATGTTCCAAAGATCGTAAAATGTACACCCGACGAAACGGAAACCCACGCACTCCTTGTGATTATAATATTTGACATTAAGTTTTCTAAATTTAATCAAGTAGTTAATAGTTGCAACCGATTAAGTAAACTATGCATCATTTGTGATTATAAATTTTACATTTAATTTGTGTGCAGTTTTATACAATATATTACATTCAATTTCTTCAATATTTATGATTTATATAAAATTTTAAATATAAAGTTTCATAACCAGATCTTTAAAAAACTCGGGAATAAGCAGTTTTATAGCTTACTAAATGTCATTAAAACAAAGTGGGGTTTGAGGGGCCTCAAAATTCGCTTTGATTTGGGAACATTTTCTTTGTTCACGGTGTTGTTTATTTACTCCATGTAAAAAACAAACAATCAGTTTTTGAGGCACTTCTAAACTTTATTTTTAATATTTAACGTGACTAGGTCATGCGGTATACTCAAAAGTTTATTAAAAATTCTGTTAAAACGTTGTAAATTTTGTTGCAAATTTTATGAATTTTCCTGAATTTTGTACACAGTTTGGAAACTTGGTGCGTATGAATTTTGCTGTAGAATGAACTAAGTTTTTATTAAAAATGAGTTAAAATTGAATTAAAAAAATAAACGTTTAAGTTTATAATCACAAGAAGTGCATGGAATTTTTTTCGACAGGCGGACATTAACTACTTAGAAGAAAATTAAAGAAAAGGGGACTTGTTGGTCCAGAAATTTCAAAAAATCGATTTTTAGTTTTTCAATATTTCGAATCTTTAGTATCTTAACTATATACTGTGAAATTTTCATGCGGAAATTCCCAATATTAAAGCTTCGACAGCCCATTAAGTAGGAGAGAACAGTCCGCGCGCTCCTGAATCTGAAACTTTAAACTCATTTATCTCGAAACGACTTTTTTCGGTCTGGTGTTTAAAAGAAATAAAAACAAAAACTATTCAACCGAATAGTCTGCGATTTTAATATGTTGTTGACAACATCAATGGCTGTCGCCCGTACTAGAATCATATTATTATTTCAATTATTTCATATTTTTTTTTATTAAAAAACTGAAAAAAAAACTATTTTCAGAGCGTCAAATTCAAAACTGCGCCATCTCGTAAATTGTTTTTTATTCTAGTACGGGACATAGCTACAGTCGTACTGATTAATAATGTTTTTCAGATAAATAAAAGAGCCAAAATGGATAACACCGTCCAAGTCCAATTTTTCGTGAGGGTCAACTTCAGCGCCATGCTTAAAATTAAATAAAAAATAAAAAATTGTGTTCATTTTTGTTTGTTAAAAAGTTTAAATAGCGTTTTTCATATTTTTATTGTAAACAAATTTTCTGAAACTACCTTAAATTTTCGAGCTCTAGGCCAACGGGACCCCTTAAAGCTGTGGTCAATATATACTAAAAATTCGTATTGAATTTCAGATTTAGTTCATACACAGAATATATAGTACCAAGCAAAACATAAATATTAAAAAAAAAAACTAGGGTCTGTCAGACTCACGCACGGTAGAAGTGAAACTTCTAAGTTGGTTGTTCCATGCATGGGAGCCCCGGTTTAGATCTCTCCCCCTCTCTCGTGTTAAATTCAGGTTTTCATATATTTTTTTCTATATCACTCCACATAAATTTGTACTATTTATTTTTGTCCTTATTAGCTTCAAATTTGACACTTGGGTGCAGTGTTGCACTTGACGCTGACATTTCTTTGCACTTCCAATGGTATTTTTTGCCTACTTTTGGCGCGTTAATCAATTTGCTTTGATCACCGAAATGGTTGAAATGTCATTTTACAACCTTCTACTTCAACTATCGTCACTCGTTTGGCAAACGCACTCATTGTATCGCTTCGTCTCCTCCATACCTACCATCTATTTACTTCACAGCAGTTTCTTATTGCTTTCCCGCTTACACACATTCAATCGGCGCTTTATCTGATACTCACACACAGCACTCATTTGCACGGGCTATGGCTATCTATAATACCCGTTGTCGGTTGTCGATTGTCGGTTGCCTGCATGTCGCCAGTCTACTTCAATGCTTACTTGTGAGCTATATACATTTCGTTCAGCGCTTGCGATGCGAGAGAGCGACAGAGAGAGCGAATAGGCGAGAGTGGGAAGGAGCAGCTGCTAATTGGCCCCGCCCATTTGACGGATTTCGGTAACGCTCCGAACTTACCGTTTCACTCGCCTATTTTCAATCTGCCTTGGGGCCCCCGACGCGCCTAAAGAAGTTTCACTTCAAAAATTTAAACCAATGAATGCAGCTGTGATCAAAATGTTTCGAGAAATCAAAGTAATAGTTCGCTCTGGGCCATATTCAAAATATAGCTAATCCTAGCTTATAACTGCTTGCTTCACTCCATATTTTTATATACGTTGCTTATTACTTTTCAAGAGAGGTGTCACACCCTTCTTCTGATATTTTCAATAATAATTCAACAACGTGGCATATACAAAATACACATCCCAGAAGTATGTTGTAGGGCAATTTCAGTTTCAATGGAAAGTGTGAAGTCCACTAAAAAGCAAATTTCAATGCTCTACCGCAAATATTTACAGAGATCTGGAGTATGAAAATTTAAGTTAGTTTGAGAGATGACATGCCCTTTAAATATTTTAACAATGGAAATCTTATGAAGAATCCGTATTCAAAATTTTGGAAAAATCGATACAGTCATTCGCAAGTTTTACGAACAGACAAAAAAAAATTGGTTTGCAAAATATATTTCGTAAGAAGAAATATTTTCCAGAAATGGATTTGCCAAATGCTGGAGGTATTCTTACAAATTGCGTTAGTATTCCAATACTTAAAGAGTAGATTCTATGTTCTTCATTGACTTCTTTACTCTTGCCAAGGATGCTTCAACACGGTCGCTTTATGTGTTATCAGCCAAGCGGCTGGTACCTTCTCTGTTAGAGTGTCACAGCTCTTCTAGCTAAATAGCGAGCATGTAGTCATGTAGCCCGTATTGTTCTTTTTTTCATTTTTTTTTTTTTGGTTTAAAAGTTCATTAGGTTTTTGTAAAAGTGTAGATCATTGCCTAAATCACAAAAGTCTACGTTTCAGACAAACACATTTTAACAAAAATTAAAGAAATGCATGAAATTTAAAAGAAAATGTGCAACACAGTCAAAGATAAAAATTAGCAACTTCAAACTTGCAAATAATAATCAAAATTCAATAAGCCATAAAACTGCAAATCAAAATTTTTTCTTGAATTGAAATAAAAAGTGAAGTTTGTCTTATTTTTTTGTAAAATTTGAGATTTGGATTTGCATGGCTTCTGTAAGCCAATGAACTATAGTTTTATATAATACAAGAATAGTTAATAGTTAGCGTTCACATAGAAAAAGAAAAATTGTCTGAACACATTATTGAGGCACTATCGCTTTATTGCGGGGTGAATGTGACTTTGAAAAGCTTTTCCTGAATGTACATTTTTTTAAGTTAGATAGCAATCCATTAGCTTCATACTATTTTACCCCTATTTATTATTCAATCCAGTCTGTTAAAAGGTTACTTTATTTGAAAATTTGTATGAATCAGCAGTGTATATTGACTATTTAAATACTGATCATTATTGATAAAAAGTAAAAAAGAATATAAATGTACTGATTTATACACAGAGACATCTGGAGGACAGACACTGGAATTTCTCTTTTGGTGTTTCGTTCGCGTTTAAACAACCAACATTGTTTTCGGTAACTTTCGTTGCTTTTGACGTTTACTTCTTTAGCATCTTCTGATTCGAATATATTCTACAACCCGATAACATGTAAAGCGGAGAACGTTCGTCAACAGTTTCTTGAATATTTCAATGAAGAAAGCAAACTGGATTGGTTGAGTAATAAATAATTTGTTTATTTTTATTTAATATATAAATCTTTATACTTCAAGTACTTCAAGAAAAAATTAAATTAAAAATTTTTCA
>JAYXIM010035773.1:0-11552 GCA_037575425.1 Anastrepha fraterculus | reverse complement strand
CTTTGCACGCAACGCATGCAAACAAATGCATAATAATATATGTGTGTACTTGTACATATATATATATGTATATATATTTAAATTATGTGTACTCGGCAGAGTTGCTTAGTTTCAACATAACCTATTCATGGCCGCATGCTGTACACGGTTCCGGAACGCATGCACATGCTTGCCGCACACATGCATATTCATGTAGTGTACATATATGAGTATACATATATGAAGCTTAACAGTGTGTGCATATAAGTATGTTAACACATTGTTTATTTATTTATTGAAACTTTTATGCGGACCATTTTAAATTTGTTTCGATAACCTAATTTCAAGCAATTTGCGTAACATCGTTGCCAAACCCAATGGGCTATCATGTGTTGCAGTAAGTCTTCCTCTCTCCCTCTCTCTTTGTCACGCGCTTCCCGAAGCAGCTGCAGCTTCTAACTCCTTACGACCAGTATTCAGCACTTGACTTTCATTTCATTGCTTCCAATTTTTCTTAGTTCTTTGATTTTACAATTATTCGCAACTTTCTTGGTATCTTTCCCGTTCTGAGTATTACATTTACTTCAATTCATTGCTGCTGCATTTTGTTGTCATGGTCTTTTTTTGCATTTGTGTGTAGTCTTCTCTGCTGTTTTCCTCGCTTTTGTAGGATTCCCTTTGCCACCTATCCACTGGTTTTACTGCAAAGTTAACAAGTTGAAATTAAAACGAATGGCAATGAGCTTTACTTATTTGTAGTTTTTCGTTTAAGGAATCTGTTTTCAAATTTGCCAAACTTAACTTTCCAAGAAAATGCAATGCATATTTAATGGCGCCACTGCAAGAGGAAGAGAATTTCACAAAATATGCAAAAGGAAATAAAAACTAATAGTTCACATTTGGTTTTGTTGTTTTGTGGTTCTGTGGCAAACTACAAATAATGCTGCGAAGGATTTTTAATGCTTTCAAATAAAACTACATTATGTGGTAAATGAAACTGGATTACGCTTGATTTTTTTTTTTTGCATTTGTTTGTAAAGATCTTGAACAAGTGCTGGTGAAATATTAAAACGAAAAGATTGCATTGAAAATTCTGCAATGCACTGGAGTTCTTTTCTTTGTTAGAGTAGTATCGGGCAAAGCGTGGCAATAATTTTTTCCCCTTACCAATTGACGTCAGTGAGACTCTCTCCACTTAATATATGTTATTTATTTATTCGAATATCCAGCGCAAAGGGATTGGCGCCATGGTCTGACGGCTACTATTTGTTGGCCAAAAGTCGCAAAGTAACCAAATTGCCTGGAAACTTGGTGTTTGGGGGACTTCGAGGTCTCTGTTTTCGAATCTGATATCAGTTTCTTGAATTTCAAAATATCAATAATAACAATTAGTACGTTAGTACAAAGTGGCGCAAAAGTAACCTTGCGATGTTTTTTGGCTGTAATTTAAAAAAAAAGAAAAACTTTGATTCTTCTTGTGGATTATTTTTATTTGGTCTTTTAATTTTTTTCACATCAAGTCGAGAATATGATGTCATGTAAATGGCCGCCGCCACAGTTGATTCCCATTTGAGCCCTTTTTATGGCATTTTCCATTACTTTGACCAAAACTTCGGGCAATAGGTCCTCACATTCTAGACGGATATTGTCTTTAAGAGCTGCAAGAGTCTGAGGCTTGTTGACATAAACCCGCGACTTCAAAAAGCCCCACAAAAAGAAGTCTGGGGCGGACAAATCAGGCGATCTTGCTGGCCAGTGCAAATCGCCAAAACGGGAGATTAGGCGCCCGGGAAATGCATCCTTCAGCATATCGGTTGTGGCACGTGCAGTGTGTGCCATTGCACCGTCCAGTTGGAACCACATGTTTTCCAATCCCAATTCATCAAGTTGCGGCAAAAGAACTCGTTGATCATTGCTCAGTAGCGCTCACCATACACAGTAACCGTTTGGCCCGCGACGTCTTCGAAGAAAAAAGGTCCGATGACTCCTTCAACGAAAACAGCACACCATACAGTGACTTTGAGCGGGTGTAATGGCTCTTCGTGGGTTACACGCGGATTTTCAGTGCCCCAGAAGCGTAAATTTTGCTTATTTACGTACCCGCTAAGATGGAAATGGGCCTCATCACTCATGATTATTGCTGATGAAAAATCATCTTCCTCTTGGTGGTGATTAAGGATGGCTTGAGCGTATGTTAGACGCGATTGGCGGTCAGCAACTAACAGCTGATGCACCGTCTGGACTTTGTACGGAAACATCTTCAAATCTTGTACCAAAATTCGTTGTAAAGACCGTCGACTGATACCCATTTGCGTGGCACGTCGTCTGGTCGATGTCGACGGCGCTTCCATGACATCCTCGGCTACAGCACAATATTCTCCGCAGAACGGCTACTCCGGGGTGTGCCAAGCCTGGCAGCATCTCGTGTTGTGCCAGTCTCTTCGAGGCGAGCGGCTAAACGTCGCAGTGTTTCACCAGTAGGCGTTGGACGGCGTGGAAATCTGCGACGAAATTCACGTTGTGCCAAAGTCACCGACCGATTATTGGTCAAATAAATAGTCAGCAATATTCCGCGTTCTGGAGCAGTGTAGCGTAACATTGTTTATTAACGTGTATTTCGCATGTTTTTAATACACAAATGTCAAAACAGAACTGACATTAGGGGCCAATCGCAAAATTTATAGCATTTTCTGATAGGAGGATTACTTTAGTGCCACCTGTTATTTATTAGTAAGGCCGTGTTTGGGCAGGGCAATATTTGTTACTTTAATTTTGCGAATTCGCTTTTGGTGGTGGTCAGAGTGCTTAAACACGGCAACTCCGTTATCTAGATTTGTTTTATTTGTTAGTCTATAGCAAATAACAACATTGAGAACCGTGTAGACCATCTCCGTGTTTCCTCCTCTCTTACAAGTGATGCGTTTCGTTTGCTTTTACGCCCCCTTTTTAATTGTTAGTTGAAGAGTCCGATTTTTTATGTCAACTATTGTAAGTCATCAAGAAACAAGTACAAGTAAGAGTGAAATTGGAAAAACATTATACTTTAGCTTTTTGAAAATGTACAAGTCACGTCTTAACATCTTTCGGGAATCGGACCACATATATTTCTATAAGTGTACACAATGGAACATGGAACCGGTTTGTAACTACAGTTTCTGTAAAAATACTAGGTTGTTCAAAAAGTTTTCTGGTTTGAATTTTGATTTTGCTACTAGCCTAAATTTTGCTGTAATTTCTTCTCTTCATATGAACGTATCTGAAATTTCATTTCAATCTGTCAATTCATTATTTGCTGGCAAGAGATTAAGTATCGACGTGTCACAATATTTTCTACAATAAAAAAAATCAAGTATCGTACAGTGATTGAATTTTTATTTTTGGAAGGTTTAAAAACAAACAAAAGTTATGAACGAGTGTACAAGAGCTTTTCGCCATCAATTAGTATAGTAGAAATATGGGTTGCGTAATTTAAACGTAGTCATACAAGCTTGGAAGCAATCCACGTCAAGGACGTCCAAAGACAACAACATCACCGGAAATCATAGCAACAATACAGGATATTCTATTGAAAAATTGTCAAGAGGCTGAAAGGGATTTAGTAGGAGTTCTAGGCATCTCATTTGGGCAGTGTATGTAATATTTTGACTAAAGTATTGGCTTTGAGAAAGCTGTGAGCACAATGGGTGCCACATTCGCTAACAAGGAAAAAAAAAATATTTTCGAATTCGACTTTCTCAGCGACATTTAGAGCAATCTCGAAAGGATAAAGTGGATTTTGTGCGTCGGTTCATCACTATGGATGAGACTTATTAAAACAAAAGGCTGAAGAGTAGTATGAACTTCGTTAGTCGGCTCCGAAACGAGTTTGTCTGAAGAAATCGCCCAAGATCAGTTTTTTGGGATGCGAAGAGAATTTTGTCTGTGCATTACTTGCAAACTGGTAAAACAATAAATTTTGAATATAGACCAGGTGAAGAAAAAAATTTGTGAAAAAAGACACAGTTGGGGAAAGAAAAAGAATATTTTTCATCAGGACAATGGCTAAAATTCATTAATTATGGGAACATCCACCATATTCAGGAGATTTGGTCTCTGGCGACTTCCAGCTGTTTCCAGACCTAAAAAAATGCATGCGTAGACAGAAGTTTTCATCAAACAGCAGTGGAAGCGTATTTTGCAGCCTATCCAAATTCTCACTTCAGGGATGGAATTCATAACTTGGAATCTCGTTGGATCAAGTGTATTGATGTTCAAGGAGGCTATACTGAATAATAATATATATTTGGAACCATAAAATTGTGTTTTTCATATCAAACCGTAAAACTTATTGAACAACCTAGTATTTTATCTTAGTATATAAACGAGTACATATAATTAAGATTACCTACCCTCCAGTGCCATCTGTCCCATTATGGCCAAAAACATTTAAGAATGTGAAAACATGAATGCGAAAATGTGAATGTGAATACGAAAACATTTACGATATTTTTGGAAATATCGACCCAATTATGTTGATCTGTTTGATAGCTGCTGAAATACCTATACCAATTGAAAAAAATATCATTGCTATCTGACCAGCCTTATAAAAAATATATGGACCAATTAGACTGCAAGACGGCACCTTTCGAATTAGATAAATACATATAATCATCAGCTGGAACTATTTGGAGAAAACAAAACTGTTATAAGATTTATAAAATCTTAGAGGCCCTGTTGGAGGCCGAAGAAGAGGACGCCCCGTAAAAAGATAGCTCGAAGTCGTTGAAGTTTTAAAAAGTTAAATGTGCGGCGGAAGGACGTTAGATAGAGACAGATGGCGCAAGGTTGTGAATGAAGCAATGGTTCACCAAGAACTGTGATGCAAAGAAGAAGATCTAGTCAGCCTTTACATAGCTGGTGCTTCCCGAAAAAAAACTACGGGTATGTGTGACCTTTTGTCATACGCTGTATTTAATGAACATCTATATAAATACTTCGCCTGTTTTTAGGCAATTTGAGATATGAGTCTCGATGATATCTTAAATGAAACTAAATAAAATAACTTTCACTTTTCGAGCATATCCTCTTCTCCGCTATATTTCCATATATTTCTACTTTTATTTCTAAGGCTGTATATTTAGTTTATTAATGAACTCCAAACGAACTGCTAATCTGGATTGAACTCATTTCCATTTCTTTCGTTCACTAAGACCTTGAGATTTGAAATTGATTAAAAATTTGTATTCAGAAAGGAAATTCGAAGCTGAATAGTTATTTGGTATTTCGTTAGAGTGCCATTTGCCTTGTGCTACGTTCATATATTTATGCACACTTTACACACTCGCTATGTACAAATATTTATACGAACAATACCATATATATGCATGATTTCTTTAAAGACGTGCTTACAGTTGCCCAAAGTGTTGATCGAATGCAAACGATATTTTCAAAAACGTTTCGTATACCACTTATACTGCAATGTGCTTATGTATATATAATATGTGGTTTATGTACAGCTAAATTCGTTTTATTTTTTTTTTTTTAATTTTAGTTGAATTTTGTAGCATTCTTGATTTCATTCGGCCATTGACCGCCACACCCTATTCGGTTATTTATTTGTTTTGTTCAATAGCAGTGTGGGAAGTGGCCAGTAGTTATGAAGGAAAATGCCCTTGCTGAGAAAAGTCTAGTTTATATTTCAACTAATATTATATTTTAAAGATCAAAACTTTTTATTGCCTTACCTTCAACGTCTCAGGAAGCAATATACAGATTTTATGAAGAATAATTAGGCAAATAAAGCAAGGTGAGTGTAATATACATATATAAAATTGGCACGTACCCCCCTTTTGGGTGTTTGGCCGAGCTCCTCCTCCTATTTGTGGTGTGAGTTGTTTCACAAATGGAGGGACCTACAGCTTCAAGCCGACTCCGAACGGCAGATATTTTTTATGAGGAGCTTTTTTATGGCAGAAAACACTCGGACGTTTGCCATTGCCTGCCGACGGGCGACCGCTGTTAGAAAAATCTTTTTCCTAATTTTGGTGTTTCACCGAGATTCGAACTAACGTTCTCTCTGTGAATTCGGAATGGTAGTCACGCACCAACCCATACGGCTACGGCGGCCGCTGAGTGTGATACTGTAGCCAAAAACAATCAGATTAAGTAACAATAAAAAAATTGTCGATGAAATCGTTCGAACATTAATCCATTATAGCGACATAGCCGAGCATCCTTTCAACTCATCACTCAAGTGAAAATTCGTAATAATGCATAAAAATTACTTGAAGAAAAACTTGAAAATAATAATATGGTGGGATGTGACAAAACGCTCTTCACGAATTTAGTGAGATCTCGAATTTCATTGCATTAAATTTTTCGACTACTACAAATCAATTCTCGTTTTCGTTGAATACGCCACTTTAATCGCTAATATAATTTTTGTGGTAGTATTTTTGGACGTTGCTAAAGCGTTTGCCAAAACGTGTTGCAAAATTTACTTCACCAAATAGAAACAATACCACCTTTTGACGATTTTCTCATCATGAAAAAATACCTAACTGACTGAAGTTTCTACACCAAATTGCCAATCATTCTTCAGATATTCATCAAATAACAGCTGAAGCTCTGGAAGGAAGTGTTCTGGGACCACGTTTATAGGTGTTGTTCAACGCAGGCATACCACCTCCTCCCAATACACAAACGCAGTTAAAGAATGGTTTGATAGCTGGTGCCTAAAAATAAATGGGAACAAGACCGTACAGGTTATAGTTACTTCTTCTTCTTCTTCTTAATTGGCGCGATAACCGCTTACGCGATTTTGGTCGAGATTAACAAAGCGCGCCAGTCGTTTCTTTCTCGTGCTAACCGGCGCCAATTGGACACACCAAGTGAAGCCAAGTCCTTCTCCACCTGATCTTTCCAACGCAGAGGAGGCCGCCCTCTTCCTCTGCTACCACCAGCTGGTACCGCATCGAATACTTTCAAATCCGGAGAGTTTGTATCCATTCGGACGACATGACCCAGCCAACGAAGCCGCTGGATCTTTATTCGCTGCGCTATGTCTATGTCGTCGTAAAGCTCATACAGCTCATCGTTCCATCGTCTACGATATTCGCCGTTGCCAACGTGCAAAGGTCCAAAAATCTTACGCAGAATCTTTCTCTCGAACACTCCAAGCGTCGCTTCATCGGATGTTGTCATCGTCCAAGCTTCTGCGCCATACGTTAGGACGGGCATGATGAGAGTCTTGTAGAGTGTTAGTTTTGTTCGTCGAGAGAGGACTTTACTGCTCAATTGCCTACTTAGTCCAAAGTAGCACTTGTTGGCAAGAGAGATTCTGCGTTGGATTTTAAGGCTGACATTGTTATCGGTGTTAATGCTGGTTCCTAAATACACGAAGTCTTTTACAACCTCAAAATTATAACTGTCAACAGTGACGTGGGTACCGATAGACAGGAGGTACTTCGTTTTGTCCTCGTTCACCACCAAACCCATTCGCTTTGCCTCTTTATCCAGTTTGGAGAAGGCAGAACTAACAGCGCGGTTGTTAAGGCCGATGATGTCAATATCATCGGCATACGCCAGCAATTGTACGCTCTTATAAAAAATTGTGCCTGAGCGATTAAGTTCTGCGGCTCGTACGATGCTCTCCAACATCAGGTTAAAGAAGTCACACGACAGCGAGTCACCCTGTCTGAAACCTCGTTTGATATCAAACGGCTCGGAGAGGTCCTTCCCAATTCTGACGGCGCTGCTGGTGTTCAGCAACGTCATCTTACATAGCCGTATTAGTTTTGCGGGGATACCAAATTCAGACATAGCGGCATACAGGTAACTCCTTTCCGTACTGTCGAATGCAGCTTTGAAGTCGACGAAAAGATGGTGTGTGTCGATTCTCCTTTCATGGGTCTTTTCCAAGATTTGGCGTATTGTGAATATTTGGTCGATGGTAGACTTTCCACGTCTGAAGCCACACTGATAAGGTCCAATCAGTTGGTTGACGGTGGGCTTCAGCCTTTCACACAATACGTTCGCTAGAACCTTATAGGCGATATTTAGAAGACTAATCCCTCGGTAATTGGCACAAATTGCAGGATCGCCCTTCTTGTGGATTGGGCAGAGCACACTTAAATTCCAATCGGCAGGCATGCTTTCATCCGACCATATTCTGCATAGGAGCTGATGCATGCACCTTACCAGCTCCTCGCCGCCATGTTTGAATAGCTCAGTCGGCAGTCCGTCGGCGCCCGCGGCTTTGTTGTTCTTTAACCGTGATATTGCTATTTTCACCTCGTCATGGTCGGGTAGCGGAACGACAATTCCGTCGTCAACGATTGGGGTATCGGGATCTTCACATTCTCTATGACATGCGCAGCTGTCACCGTTTAACAGGTTCGAGAAGTGTTCCCTCCATAATTTAAGATTGCTCTGTACGTCAGTCACCAGATCGCCGTCTTTGTTCTTACAGGACAACGCCCCGGCCTTAAAACCTTCTGTAAGCCGCCGAACTTTCTGGTAAAATTTTCGGGCGTTGTTCCTATTGGCCAGCATCTCAAGCTCCTCGCACTCACGTATTTCGGCCTCTCGTTTCTTCTGTCGGATAATACTTCTCCCTTCCTTTTTCAGCTCTCTGTAGCGACCCCACATGGCTCGCGTTGCGCCCGATCGCAGCGTAGCTCTATAGGTGGCATCTTTTCTTTCGGCGGCAGCATGACATTCCTCGTCGTACCAATTGTTTTTTCGGGCTCGCCGGAATCCGATTTCTTCTTCGGCGGCGGTACGTAGGGAACGAGAAATGTTGCTCCATTGCTCGCTCATGCCGGTGTGTTGGGCAGTGCTCTCCGAGAGCAGGAGTGAGAGTCGAGTGGCGAATCTTCTGGCTGTCTGTTGTGATTGCAGCTTTTCGATGTCGAACATTCTTTGCGTAGGTAGATGTACGTTTTTTGCTGCACAGAGTCGTGTGCGCAGTTTGGCTGCAACAAGGTAATGATCCGAGTCGATGTTGGCTCCGCGGATCGTACGTACATCTAATACACTAGAAGCGTGTCTTCCATCTATCACAACATGATCGATCTGGTTTCGCGTTTTTCGATCAGGAGACAGCCAGGTAGCTTGGTGTATCTTTTTATGCTGGAATCTGGTGCTGCAGACTACCATGTTTTGGGCCCCGGCGAAGTCGATCAGCCTCTGTCCGTTACCGGATGTTTCGTTGTGTAGGCTGAATTTTCCGACTGTGGGACCAAAAATTCCCTCCTTGCCCACCCTGGCGTTGAAGTCGCCAAGCACGATTTTTATGTCGTGGCGGGGGCAGCGCTCATAGGAACGTTCCAAGCGCTCATAGAAAGAATCCTTGGTCGCATCGTCCTTCTCTTCCATCGGGACGTGGGCGCAAATTAGCGAGATGTTAAAAAATCGCGCTTTGATGCGGATTGTTGCGAGACGCTCGTCCACCGGAGTGAACGACAGTACTTGGCGACGAAGTCTCTCTCCCACAACAAATCCGACACCGAATTTGCGCTCCTTTACATGGCAGCTGTAGTAGACGTCGCAAGGTCCTATGTTTTTCTTACCTTGCCCCGTCCATCGCATCTCTTGGATGGCAGTGATGTCAGCCATTACTCTCACGAGGACATCAACCAGCCGGGCAGAGGCACCTTCCCCATTAAGGGACCGGACATTCCAGGTGCATGCCCTCAAATCGTTTTCCTTATTTCGTTTGCAGGGGTCGTCATCAGTGTTGGAAGTTCTCATCCGAGGCTTTGTTGCTGTTTTCATTGGGGGGCTTTGTGGCGGGTCCCAAACCCAGCGCACAACCAGCTATGCTGGGATTATAGTTACTACCAAACCAAAATTAACAAAATTTAAATTTAATGTGCAGAGTAAGCTGTTGCTGTACAAAATAATGATTACACAACTGTGGCTGTATGAACTGCATATGGCAAAAATCCCACGACAACAATCGAAGATTCTTCGCATCTCGACCATGTCTGACAGATACACAAGAAATGGTGGCATTCATAAGACTTTTAGTATAGCAACAAAAGACGAAGAAATCAAAAAGATAACACCAAGGCACTTTGACAAAATATATATGTACTTACAACACAACAACGCAGAAATCAACAATCTGGTAGCATTGCACAACGCTATGGAGGTGGACCAAAAAAAACCGCAACAACGCCAGAAATGGTTCGGAAAGTGAAGGCTCGACTTGAACGGAATCCACGTCGAAGTGGAAGAAAAATGTCCAAAGAATTGAAGGTATCTCAAGACAGCATTCGACGCATATTGAAAAATTAGCTCAAGGTCAAGGCTGAGAAGTTCCAAAAAGCACACCATCTTTCACCCCAACAAAAAAAAGTTCGGTGCGAACGAGCAAAGCAGTTGTTGCGCTTGCACGAACGTGGCGAATTTCCTAACATTGTGTTTTCTGATGAAAAAAATTTCCCAATTGAGTAGTTCATAAACACTCAAAACGATCGTGTTTACTTGACCGAACGCTCATACGAGAATTTGCGCCTACGTATGGCCACTCGAAGCAATTTCCCATCGCCAGTAATGATTTGGGCCGCACTGACCGCTGATGGACGCTCTCCAATCGTTTTTATCGAGCCTGGTGTCAAAGTGAATGCGACTTATTATCGGGAAAATGTTTTAGAAGCTGCTTTAGAGCCGTGGACACGCAAACATTTCGGTCGTAGACCATGGACGTTCCAACAGGACTCGGCACCGTCTCATAAAGCTCGTGTGAACCAAGAATGGTTAAAAAATCATGTTCCACACTTCATTTCGTCCGCACAATGGCTTTCGAATTCGCCAGACGCAAATCCGATGGACTATTCCATCTGGCCCATTTTGGAGAGGAAGGAGAGGACTAAAAACTATGCCAGTATGGATGCGCTGAAAAAAGCGATTATATGAGAATGCACCAAAATACCTCAAGATCACATTCGTGCAGCATGCAACTCATTTTTTGACCGTTTGAAGGCTACAGTCAAGGCAAAAGGTGGTCATATCGATCTAAAGTGAATATATGCTAAATAAAATTGTAATTTTTGAACAATTTTGTCTTTGAAATCAATAAAAACGAATGTCACACAAAAAAGTTATGGTGTTTTGAATAGGTAACACTTTATATAACCCTGTGTTTAAATTATTTGCATTTATTTTAATTTTATCCCTTTTGGCACTGGCCATTAAGCGATATCCATAAAATCTTGGCCAAATTGTTAAATAGCATACTTAATGTCACATCCAATGGAGAGAGCACGTTTGCAGAATACAAGATAAAAAAATGTCTCGCAAAGTTCGAAATGCACGCATGCTTGGTGAAAAGCGAAGAGACCGGCCGCGGAAGCGGTCGTTGTTGAGGAGAACCTCAGAAGAATAGGAGTGACCAACTATCGTAGTCTGGCTATGGACCAAGATGCATGGAGAAGAGTTGTGGAGGAAGCTGAGGCTCACAACGAGCTGTAATGTTATGAGTAATGGTGCTTAATGTCGACAGATGCATAAAATAAATGGAGAAAAAATATATTTTGTATTTCATTGATCAAATTATATTTTAGCCTTCCTTCTTTAGTTAAGATATT
>JAYXIM010035764.1:0-30349 GCA_037575425.1 Anastrepha fraterculus | reverse complement strand
TTTACGTCAAAATCCGTACGCATTGTCTTACTTCCATTTACATGAATATATTCATTCCTATTGTACATTTGTTGTTTCATTTCTTCCAATAAACTCGCAAAATAAGTTATATTTGCAATGTGAAAAATATCCCCATAATCTTCATATAATAAAACATCTCCGTCTTCTATTAAAACATAGTCTTCCCTTGTATAATCAATAATGTCCGTCATCCCGAAAGATATGAATGCTGCAAATAGCACCAATCTCATTCTGTAAATATTAAGATTTAATATTATCCTTGTGAATTATTCTGTCACGTTTCTGAATTATTATTTTATTTCCCTTATCTTCTTTTACTTTTTGTCTCCTATATTTCGGTCTTAATTTATTCCTTTCACCTATAACTTTCTCATATACTGTCTGACATGGAGTATAATTTTGTTCTTTTCGTCTTTTATTATGTACCTTCAACATAACTTCCTGTGCCGATTTTAATTTATCTTTTATATTTTCATGTGGTTTTTTATTGTAAAGCACCTCATACGGTTTTTCTTTAATTGTCGAATGAATAGTTTTATTGTATTGCTGAGCTGCTCTAATAATGGATTCTAAATCACTTATTAAATTCAATTCCTCCTTTAAACATCTTCCTATTTCAATGAGAGTAGAATGCACTCTTTCTACCTGACCATTAGTTACTGAATGTCTTGGATCGCAATAATATATTTCAATATTACATCTATTAGCAAATGATCTAAATTGAGCCGATGCAAAACTTGGTTCATTGTCCACTGTAATTCTCTTTACTTCCGGAAATACCTGTAAAGCTTCCAAAATCTTTTCGATTAAATTTGTCTTATCTTCAATATGCTTAACTATCAAGAACTTAGAATAAGAGTCAATCAAAGTTAAAAATTTCAGTTTTTGAGCGTAAAAAATGTCAATATGAATTTGTTCACCTTCTTTCTCTGGAATTGGTGCCCTTCCAATTGGTACCTTTTTGGGTTGTCTATCGTATTTATTCTTATTACATACCTGACAATTTCTAACATATTGCTTGAATTGCTTCACCATTTGGGGCCAATAGTATTGATCCCTGATCTGTGCCAAATTTTCCCTATAATTTCTATGCGCTCTACCATGTGTTTGCTCTATAATATTACCCTGGCCCTCTCTATTCGTGACATCAATTGGAAAATACTTCACACGGAAAAATTTCGTTACCTGAAAAGTATCCATCAATACGGTTTTTATTTCATATGCCACTTCCGGAGTACAAAATATTCCTGTAACCAATTTTGGATTTAATTGTTCAGAAAGAACAGGTATTATATTTTCGGGTTTATCATATTCTATTAAAAATCTAGTGTTACCGAAGATTAAAACTCTTTCTTGGGTAGTAATTTTTGCACCTTGATTTATTAATATTTGCTGTTTAAAATGATTCAATGGCTTGTTAGTTTCCCTAATTGAAATTTCATCATTACTCTCGGCTGAATGCTGTGTATTCGCAAATGAATCCTCCGATTCTGAAATTTCATTATTCGATTCTGTTAAATTATTTAACTGTTGTCTCGATAGTGCATCTGCTACAACATTTGTTGCTCCGGGTTTATAGATTATTCTTGGCGAAAATTCTTCAATAAATGCCCTCCATCTTTTCATTTTAACATTAGGGTTTCTTTCAGATATCGCAAACGATAGCGGTTGGTGGTCCGTATAAATTTCTAAATCTTTTACAGCATAAAGGTAATGTCGCAATGTTTTCAATGCCCAAACAATAGCATAAAGCTCCTTTTCGTTAGTTGCATAATTCTGCTCGGTTGAATTCAAGGTCTTTGAAATAAATGTTATGGGTTTTCCTCGTTGTGATAATACAGCCCCCACAGCTACATTTGAAGCGTCGGTATTTAAAATTAATTTTTCATTAAAATCAGGTTGCGATAATTCAATGCAATGGCATAATACATCCTTTAACCTTTCACAAGCGGCTATACCTTCTTGGTCAAGATCAATCCTTGTCTTTTTTGATACATGCTGCGATACTCCTCCATTTTTTCCTTTTAAGTGCTTTGTCAGTGGCTTAGCTATTGTAGCGTAATCTTGAATAAATTTTCTGTAATATCCTGTTAATCCCAAAAAACCTCTTAATTGTCGTAAAGTTTTAGGTATGGGATAATTTTTTATCGCTTCCACTTTTTTTGGGTCTGTTTTAATAACCTTATGAGATACTACGTATCCCAGAAATTCAACTTCTGTTTCTATAAACCTTGATTTTTCAAGAGATATTTTCATATGAGCTTCCCTTAATCTTTCAACTATTTGTTTTAACTGCTGAATATGTTCTGTCAATGTCTTCGAAAATATTATAATATCATCAATATACACTTGGCAAAATTTACCGATACATTCACGTAAAATATCATTCATTGCTTTCTGAAATATACTAGGGGCATTCCTTAGCCCAAATGGCATCCGTAAGTACTCATATTTCCCGTTATTAACTGAGAAAGCCGTTTTTTCAATATCACCTTCCAGCATTAAAATCTGATGAAATCCTGACTCTAAATCAATTGTTGAAAAATATTTGGATTCCCCCAAATTCGAAAGAATCACCTCAGGATTAGGCATGGGGTATCTATCTGATATTGTTTTTTCATTTAATTTTTTAAAATCTATGACCAACCTTAGTTTAGGACTTCCATCCTCGTTCATTCCCTTTTTCGGAACAACCCAAACAGGAGAATTATAAGGACTTTTGCTATTCCTTATTATACCCTTTCTTAGTAAATTTCCAATTTCCTCATTAACAAAATCATTTACAGACACAGGATATGGATACTGCTTCGACCATATGGGTTTGTCATCCTCAGTTCTAATTTCCGCTTTTATGTCTGTCCTGAAAGGCAAATCCATGTCAATGTTCTTATGTGTTTCCTTTATAATTCTAATAATATCCTCTCTCAATAGAGGAATATTAAAACCTTCACTTTCACCAATATTTTTTTTATATTTCTTAGAAAATTTATTCCTCATTTCCAAATTTTCAACTTCAAAATTATTTAACATATTGCTGGAATGATCTTCAGCGGGCGCTTTAGAGGTTTCTTCCTCCAAAGTTAATTTTTTATTTGTTTTATGCTGGTATGACTCATCAGCTGGCGTCATAAGACAATTTTGTCGCATGATAACTTTTGTATTTCCAAAGCATTCCTTCTTTGAATTTTCATTTTTTTCTTTTATATTGCCGGTATTAACTTCGGCGGGCGCTTTAGGACTTCCGTGTCCCAAAGATTTAACTTTTGTATTTCCAAAGCATTCCTTCTTTGAATTTTCATTTTTTTTCTTTTATATTGCCGGTATTACCTTCGGCGGGCGCTTTAGGACTTCCGTGTCCCAAAGATTTTAATATCGTTCCTGATTTTCCTATACAACTATCCTCATTGTTACTTAAAAGCCGTAATTTTTCTGAATATTCGTTCCCATAATTAATTTCCTCACTTTTCCATATCAATCTTAGCTCTAATCTTCTTCAAGAAATTAACTCCTATCAAGAAATCACTTTCTAAATTATCTATTTCATAAAATCTTTCCATACATCCCAATAGATGTACGTTAATGAAACAAATCAATGACGGTCGAACCATGAATAGTCCTTACCCTCTTCTTAATTGCTAATACCTGTCCATTGTCATACACTCCCTTTCTAATATAACAACTAGTAGCACCGGTATCTATTAGTATCCTCATTACTTTTCCGGTTTGCAGATCTGTCCGGAATATGTAGGGCAGGTGGAAGTTTGACCTAAAAAATGATTTTCACTAATATTATTGATTCTCTGAGCCTTTGCAGGTGGTTGACCACTAAAGTTTGTATTATCATTTCTCTTTATCGGTGGATTAAACCTATTTCCAGAGAAGGCATTACCCTGTTGTGATCTTGCAAACATCCCTCGTTGCACCACAGGAGCATTACAAGATGAAGTATCCATGGGTTCTGGCTTTGGGAAATTTACATTTGTATTCTGTCTTACTTGTGGATATCTCAAATTATTTTGGAACACCATTTTTGTATCACCTCTAAAATTATTTTGATAATTTTCATTAACATTACTTCCTTGGTTTCGAGCTCTAGAAAAATGCAATGCAAATTCTGATCGCATTTGGTTTGATTGAAGCTCCTGAGCCTTAGCCCAAGCGTTTGGCAAATCGACTGGAGCCAATGTGAAAAGTATCTGGTTAAGTGGAGGACGTAAACCGGTAATAAATGTCCTCAAAGCAGTTTCACGATTCTTAATATTAAGTTGGTTTGTTATTTCTGAATTAGTACCATGCGTCATTATGGTCTTATTAATTAGTAAAGTTAATTTACGGTTTACTTCATTATAATAATCTATTAGGGATTTTGATCCTTGTCTTAAAATACTCATCTCTTGATCAATTACATGAATTGGTCGTCTGTCAGCATATGCAAAGTCCAATCTAGCAAATATGACCTCTAAATTCAATATAGCCCCATGATTAGTCAAAATATCATTCGCATCTCCTACAATTTTATTTCTTAATATAGTTAGTGCGCCAAAGTATCTTCTGCTACCTTCAATATATAAACTCATAGAATTTTTTGCAGCCTCTCTCCAAATAACATATGATTTACCTGAAAACACGGGCAAAGATCGAATTATATCCAAGCTTTCATTACACATTAATGCATCGTCAATAGTCTGAGTCCGATACTCAGTTACCTGAGAAGCTGTGGTCAGAGCCCTAATTTGGTTATTGAGTTGACCTATTTCAATACGTAAGTTTGCGGTGTGAGTAGCTGTTAATCTAGCTATATCTTCCGCAGATAAATTATTCACTGCCATTCTTGCAAATCTAACTATTATATCGTCCAGTGTATAAATAAAAAAAATTTCCCAAGGTCCTTTCCTCACCTTTTGCACTTATTCTCTTGATAAATCTTTCACTCAATTACACTTTTTCACTATCTTCTTATTTAAATGTGGGCACTTAGACTCTTTGTGATTATTGCCACAGTAACTGCAATAATACAGACGCACGTATTTAGGGGGACTTGAACTATTTCCCATTTACCTTATTTCTACGGGTTTTTTTTCTTATTATTATGATAAATTAACTTACATTAATATACTCCTGATTCTGGTGTCGTCCTTTGCTGGTACTTAGATTCTTTGATTGTTGCTTTTCTATTCCTTTCTCACTGCTTTGTAGTCCTGTGAGAATTTTCTACTGCTTTGTGGTCCTGCGAGAATTTTCTTCTGCTTTGTGGTCCTGAGAGATTTTTCTACTGCTTTGTGGTCCTGCGAGATTTTACTACTGCTTTGTGGTCCTGCGAGAATTTTCTTCTGCTTTGTGGTCCTGCGAGATTTTTCTACTGCTTTGTGGTCCTGCGAGATTTTTCTACTGCTTTGTGGTCCTGCGAGAATTTTCTTCTGCTTTGTGGTCCAGCGAGAATTTTCTTCTGCTTCAACTTTGTTTTTTTTTTTTTTTTATTTCTCGAAAATTTTTATTATTTATTTTTTTTTTTTTTTTCGCCCAATTCATGGGGTACTTTTCTTCAAAATGTGTTATTTGTTTTTTCGCCCGATTCGTGGGGTACTTATTGTATTATCACCGACCGTATGCCCTCTCGCACGAGGTATTTGCTTACGGTTGATGCTCCTGGCAGGATCGCCAATTAAAGTTATAACGCGGGTGAGCGTTAAAAAAATAAAACAGCACGATTGCTTCCAAAGTCAAACTTGAAGTGAATCTTTTATTCTTACGTTATTTCTTTTATACCAAATTTTTGCTTACTCTATACTTAACAAATAATTGTTTGTGTTTACAATAAATCTTTCACTACTGGATGAGCTTATTTCATCATCCTCTAATTTGTGCTTATGCTAGCTTTAAAAGTACTTGACAAATAATTGTTTATGTTTATAAATTTGTGCTTATGCTAGCTTTAAAAAGTACTTGACAAATAATTGTTTATTTTTATAAATTTGTGCTTATGCTAGCTTTAAAAAGTATTACTTATTGTTATTCTATCCTTAACAAATAATTGTTTATATTTACAGTAAATATTTCACTATTGGATGAGCTTATTTCATCATCCAATTAGTGCTTATGCAAGCTTTAAGAAGTATTGCTTACTCTAAATTTTTGCCGTTATGCGGCTGGCCAGAGTAGGGTATTAACTTGCATATAAAAAACAACAACTGCGACCGTCTTCTTGTCCGTCAGTGAAAAGATGGGATATGTATACCCTATGAGCAAAAAGAACCGGGAAGGTGATGTTGACTGTTTCCTTCGATTGCCAAGGCATAGTCCACCATGAGTACCTTCCATCGGGCCAGACAGTCAATAGAGAATATTATTTATCCGTTTTGAAACCTTAGAGAGATGCTGTGTGTTGCAAACCGCCGAAAATGTGAGCAAACAATTCTCAGATTTCGCATAATGATAACGCGCCATCGCACTGATCAAAGAGAATGCAAATCGGAGGACTGGGTTAAACGTTGGCACATGTGTGTTGCTTCAGACGGGTCATATTTTGAAGGAGATAATATAAATTTGCCTTAAATTTAACTCTGTTTTGTTTAATTTAAACATTCCAGGTACCTTCTGATCATAAGGTACATATAGGCGGCTTTGCGGACAGCAATGTGTGATTCGCTGGAAGTCGCATTAACCCTTTCGCTACATCTTTTTATTGCGCCATCCAAAAAATCCAAATTTTTGTCTGAGTATTTATTTTAGGACCAATAACAATAAAAATAATTTTTTTTTTTTTATTTTTTTTTGTCAAGTGCTTTTTTTTAATGTTGCCATATGGCAACAAATGTTTTGTATTGGTTTCAATCGCAAATAAACTTCTTCTGCAATCTAATGCAAGTTAACACCTTACAAGAAATTAGTTTTAAAAATTAGCACAGCTTTTAAAGCTGCGAGCGAAAAAATATTTATATGCCAAATGACAGATTGAACATTTTTCTATATACTTTATTCAAAAATTGTTGAAAACATTTGCCCAAAATGCCTCAAAAATCTAAAAATGCAAAATACAAATTTCAGAGTGAAGTGCTATATGCCAGAAGGCTTTCTTTAAAAATGTTGTATTATTTATTTATTTATTTATTTATTTAAGTCTATGAATTACAATCCTTACAGACTATGATACAAAAGTTGCTTAGATTACGCTACAAATATATTATATGTATTTGAAAACTATACTAGCTACTAACTAACTATAATATAGATTTCAAAAGATTTAAAAGTGCTGTTCTTGAAAGCGAGAAATCAAGAAGAACATCATTATGAACGGCATTTAATTCCCGTAAAGCACGAGTAATGGGAGCATTGCTGGCATACGTAGTTTTAAAGTTTCCCCCATAGTAAGGGTAGCAGTTCCTAAGAGATCGCTGGGGAACATTAAATCGAATCCTTTCCAACAAGTAGGGACAATCAATTACTCCAGTGATAACATTATGATTAAAAGACAGACACAGTATAGTCCTACGAATCTCTAAGGACTTGAGACTTATAAGCATGAGACGAGCAGAATATGATGGCATGGGATCAATAAAATTCAGGGACCGAAGGGCATATTTGAGAAATATTTTTTGCACACGTTCGATTCTATTAATAGCTTGCTGACTACAAGGTCTCCAAATAAACGCAGCATATTCTAAGTGAGATCTAACAAAAGATGTATACAGTAACTTAATGGTATAGGGATCAGAGAACTTAGTGGCGTTCCGTCTGACGAAGCCCAACATCGAAAAAGATTTAGAAGTAATATAATTTATATGGTTATTAAAAGAGAATTTGTTATCGAAGATGACGCCAAGGTCCTTAAACTCACTAACACACTGCAGGGCACATGCTGAGATCCTGTACTTAGTGCACAAAATATTAGATGTTTTAGAGTAAGATATTTGGAAGCACTTAGATAAGTTCAGCGAAAGTCGTGAATTCTGGCACCAGAAGTAAAGCCTATTCATATCGGCTTGAAGTTTAGTGGCATCCTCTTGCGTCTTGATCGCTGAGAAGATCTTATGGTCATCAGCATAAAGCAAAAATTTAGCAAATGTGAAACAACTTTTGATGTCATTAATAAATAACACAAATAAAAGCGGTCCCAAGATACTTCCTTGCGGAACACCTGAGATGGCAGCAAAGGAGGTAGATGAAATACCATCGATTGTTACAACACAGCGTCTATTGCTCAAATAAGAGTTTATCCATTGCAGAAATGTAGAATGAAAGCCAAGACTAGCTAATTTTTTAACTAAGATTCTATGAGAAACTTTGTCGAAGGCTTTCGAAAAGTCGGTGTAAATACAGTCAACCTGGAAGCCAGCGGAGAAAGAATCAATGCAGTATTCACTAAAAACGGCCAGATTAGATACTGTAGATCTGTTAGCAATAAACCCATGCTGATTAGTAGTCCAGTCAAAAGAGGATTTAACTTCATAATTTTAGGAGGATGCGAGTTTATGGTTTTATTATGTAAAGCCCATCACTGTGAACTTAAATTTGAGTTTTCGGGGTCGGGGGTTGTGTCCCGCGGCCGCCATCTTGGAAATAAGGGTGCAACTAGTTTTTGCGATTATCTCGTGAATTTCGAAAGTTACGAAAATTTTGTAAAATACTTTTTTGTAGATAATAATGTTATCTACAACTTTCATTCAAAACTTTTTTTTGTAAAATTAATAATAAAAAAGTTATAAACAAAATTACGCGAAAAATTAAGGGATCAATTGTTTTAAAGCGTAATAACTTCTTTTTTATAGATTTTATGGAAAATATACTTTAGAGCTTTTTTATAGAGCATTCTTTTGTGAACATTTTTGTCTATAAGTTTTTTCCGCTATCTTTATTTAGTCGTATGATTATGAGCTGCTAAGCGGAGCAACCAACACATTAGCGAAGCGCGTACATGATTACACAGGCCGACAAAATTTAACCAACATTCAGACCCAGAAACCAGACTATATATTTCCGAAGGTTTATAATGCGCTGAATCCAAATCTGGCCTCAGAATTGCTCTATCTGCTCTGGTTTTCGAGATATCCTAACCTAAAAGTGCAAAAAACTCCATTTTTGCCCATATTTGAGGTTATGTACCCTTGCAGATGTTTTCTTTTACCAAAATTAAAGGATGGCATCTTTAAATACAAGCCTTCTTTTTTCAAATGGCGTTTTGTTTGCTCAAATATCATTTTTTTTCGCAGAGATATCGCATTTTGAAATTTTCATCTTTCGAAATTTTCCTACACCTGAAAATCGATTGAGATAACATAGACATGATATAGTCGATTACTAATTTTCTTGGGCTTGAGGGCCTGATATATATGGATTAATAGTATGTAAATTTGGAGTTTGTGGGTAAGCCTGCTTGCGGTTAAGTGGGTTAGCCTGCTCGCGGTATGATAGGGGTGGTTTCTAGGGGTTAGGGCTGTGTGTGACACACTTATGGTGTGAGACAAAATTTTAAGAAAAATAAGACTCAATTCAAGAAAATTAGTAATCGACTATATCATGTCTATGTTATCTTAATCGATTTTCAGGTGTAGGAAAATTTCGAAACATGAAAATTTCAAAATGCGATATCTCTGCGAAAAAAAATGATATTTGAGCAAACAAAACGCCATTTGAAAAAAGAAGGCTTGTATTTAAAGATGCCATCCTTTAATTTTGGTAAAAGAAAACATCTGCAATGGTACATAACCTCAAATATGGGCAAAAATGGAGTTTTTTGCACTTTTAGGTTAGGATATCTCGAAAACCAGAGCAGATAGAGCAATTCTGAGGCCAGATTTGGATTCAGCGCATCATAAACCTTCGGAAATATATAGTCTGGTTTCTGGGTCTGAATGTTGGTTAAATTTTGTCGGCCTGTGTAATCATGTACGCGCTTCGCTAATGTGTTGGTTGCTCCGCTTAGCAGCTCAAAATCATACGACTAAATAAAGATAGCGGAAAAAACTTATAGACAAAAATGTTCACAAAAGAATGCTCTATAAAAAAGCTCTAAAGTATATTTTCCATAAAATCTATAAAAAAGAAGTTATTACGCTGTAAAACAATTGATCCCTTAATTTTTCGCGTAATTTTGTTTATAACTTTTTTATTATTAATTTTACAAAAAAAGGTTTTGAATGAAAGTTGTAGATAACATTATTATCTACAAAAAAGTATTTTACAAAATTTTCGTAACTTTCGAAATTCACGAGATAATCGCAAAAACTAGTTGCACCCTTATTTCCAAGATGGCGGCCGCGGGACACAACCCCCGACCCCGAAAACTCAAATTTAAGTTCACAGTGATGGGCTTTACATAATAAAACCATAAACTCGCATCCTCCTAAAATTATGAAGTTGGCTATTTTTTTCGTCTCTTTTGACTGGACTATAGGGCAAATTAAAGATTTAACGGCAAAACTCAGCTTTGCATAGACGCATGCTCAAAAATTTTGGAAATAGTCGACAGCTTAGAGATAGGTCTATAATTTTTAACGTCATTTTTATTGCCACTCTTAAAGAAGGGCGTAATGAAAGAGAGTTTCCATGGGTCAATAAAACACCCCGACGATAAAGATTTGTTGAAAATAATTTTCAGGGGATAGACGAAGGCCGGACAGTTTTTTATCAAAACTGCTGAAAGTCCATCAGCATCAGTTTGAGAGGATGATTTCAATTTAGTTAAGGGAGGGGTCTAGGGTTTGACTTTCAAAAAATCGATTTTTTGGAAATAGCTTTTTCTTATAGTAAATCATCTCAAAAATATTGTCCCAAAATTTCAACTCAATCGGAGCAAAACTTTTGGAGTTATAGACGTTTTTGTCCCCACTCCTCTGCAACAGCTGCGAGCGTTTGGAGCGGAGCGTTAAAACTAAACTTTTTTTCAAACGCGTTTTTCTCGAAACCACTTTTTCAAAGTCCCTGACTATTAGAACTTCAACAATATTTAACCGATCCTTTTCAAATTTGGTATACAACTTCTATATATAAAATACCTCCCCCCCACTGAGAGATTTTTCACTTTTTTGGTTTTACATTAAGGGCGGTTTCCACTTATACAGCGAAAAAATCAGTGAAAATCGCACTTTTTGCTTCAAAAACGCGCTGGCAACGTAAAAATGAAAAAAAAAACAAAAAATCTGAGCCAGTGGGGGGAGGTTTTGGTGATAATTTAACCAAATAATTCTGTTTTTTTTATTTCAGGTGATTATACAACTAGATACGATAGTCACCGCAAATCACCTTTTGGAAAAGGCGTTTTCGGAAAAGTTACCTCACCGGCTTATTTCCCGATATTTTATTACAAAAATTTAGTACAATATTGTTGAAATGATGCTTTATAATGTACAAAAAGTTTAAATACATTTTCACTATTCATATCTCTAAAGCAAAGTCTCAAAAATTCATTAAAAAAAATGCTCAAACCCTAGACCCCTCCCTTAAAGCATTACTAATATCCTCAGTAGAGAGGCAAAGACCTCAAAAGTTCAGGGCATAATCTAAGTCAGAAGAAAAGTCGGATGGGCGATCAAGTTCGTCGTCAGCAAAATTAGATTTAAAAAATTCAGCAAACAAGTTTGCCGCTTCAGTTGGGGTTCGCGCTTGGCTATTATCGAAAAACATACCAGTGGGAACACTGGCACTACTCCTTCTAGATTTTATGTATTTCCAGAAGATTTTGGGATTCGCTTTAATGTTTAACTCTATATTGGTAATATAGCTGTTGTAGAGAGATTTATTTAAATCGTTGAAATCCTTTAACGCTTGCTTATATTTAACGAAGTACAAATGATTCTTCGTAGATTTAAACTTCTTGAAATAATTATTTTTAAGATTTTTAAGCTTCTTCAGAGACCTAGAATACCAGGGCAATTTATAGGGCTTTTTCTTTCTGAGCGGAATGTTATCTAAGCAGAGTTTAGACAAAATGGACTTAAACGCAGAAAAACTACTAGATGTGTCAAGTTCAGCAAATAAATTATCCCAATTAATGTCAAGTAATAAGTCATTGAAATTGACAAAATCGCATGAAGAATAATTGAATGATTGCCTGACATCAGATGCAATAGTAGCAAAACTATAAAAGTCGATTTTGAGCAACTAAGGGTAAATGATGCTTACCTTTTGGAGTTATGGAATTCAAACATTCATTGATCTCGTAGTTTATGTTATCACTTACAAATATGAGGTCTAATATTCTATTCAGAGAATTAACAAAATTATTAATTTGAAATAAATTAAGACTAAGAATATTATCAATAAGATATAATTCATGGTTTGCAGTTACATTATTTGGTATGAGAATGGAGTTAGAGGCACTAGCACACCAATTTATTTTACTCAAGTTGAAATCACCTAACACACATAAATTATTGTCATTTAAATTATTTAGGACAAGATATACTATGTTGTCAACATGCGCTTTGTACAGCTCGTATGAACTTTCAGGCGGCAAATACGAGGCAATCAGATATAAAGAGCCTTGTGAGTTGGGACTACTTATGCAGACGCAGATCTGATCCAGTAGAGAGTCACCGTTCATGAGGGGGCACAAAAATGCGTTTAAGTGACACCTGATAGCAATAAGAATACCACCCCCGCGCAAGCACCCTGTTTTTGCAGCGTCTCTGTCTTTGCGAAAAACGTTAAATAGGTTCGGGTCAAAGAATTCATTGTCATAAAAACTTGCATTTAGCCAGGTCTCAACAAGAACGAATATGTCATAATCTAATTGCGAACTAAGGGAATGTACATGCTCTGCCTTAGTACGCATGCCGGACGCATTTTCATAGTAAATCTTAATTCGACTATTATTTCGATTATTAGGCCTAGCACAGACAACTAATTCTGCGGCGGTTGATTTACTTGCTTGCTTAAAAAATTAAACGGACGAATGGATACATTAGCAGGCCAAATCTCAGGCTTAAGCAGTTTATCATAGTTATGTTCACTAACACCTAACTTAAAGTTTATATGCCTAAGAGAGTCCGCATTTGTCTCTTTTTTAATAAGCTTATAACATAAGATATGCTTCGTATCTAAGCCGGCATGTTTATTAACATACTGAATGATGTCATCAGTTGACACCGTAGGTGAGAAAGATGACAAATGTAGCCACTTATAGCGTACAGCCACCTCAAGTTCGTTGTTCACACCAGATCCAACAACACGTAATTGATTTTTCTTACGTCTACTCTTTTTAGTCTCAACAGAGACCCAGGCAGAATCAGTGGGAGCCTGCGAAGAGTTTGGAAGTTGAGAAGCAATTATCCGCGAAGGTAAATTATTATTTACGCTCTTAACATTACCGGAGGGAGCATCAACTCCACTAGCAACAATTGGGCGAGGCAATCAGCTGAGAGCGATTGCGAACGAAAGGCACAACAGACGGCGACAAAGTCTCAGAGGCAGAGGCAGCAGCAGCGTATGAGATAGAAGCGGAGGCGTCAGCAGCAGCATTCGATGTAAAATTGTTGGCAGCAGAAATAGTTGGCACAGTTGTTGACATTGGATTCGTTGTGTTAGCAGCGCGCGAGATACAGCTAGTCTTATCATCAGCACAAATAGGCACATTAACAGCCTCAGGATTTACTGCAGTAAAGCAGTTATTAAGTAAACTCTTCATAGAGAGAATTTCTGATTGAAGGTTATCAACCTTTCCCAAAAGCAATTGCTTATCATCGTGAAGAGATTGGAGCAGAGAAAGCACACGAATATTCTCTGCTCTAAGCCCAGCTAGTTCTTGCACAACAGCAATGAGCGCAGATTCCGTTTCATTCGTCTTTCTGCTGAGCTATTGTTTACCTTTTGAAATACAGATGGTCCTTGTTGTTTATCTGGCACAATCACAATTTCCCGATCATCCACAGGCGGCAATGCATCAGGTGTGTTGCGGGGTGGAGGCGGGGACCGAATTGAGTTTCGCCGCAATTTAGAGCAAACTGCACAAAGAAAGTCACGTTCACAGCTTGATAAAAAAGTCAGCATCAGCTTCCGATAAGTTAACGCATTTCAGGTGGAAAAGTTCCTTGCATTTGGAACATTGTATTTTCCGCTCACCACGGTCGACTTTTTGCTTGCATGTGCAAGGCATGTTTTTAAAATAGGCACTAATTGACGGATTCGCTAAAAAATAAACACAATTGTGGAGCGAACCAAAACACGTCTGTACACCGCAACTATCACGGTAGGTCAGATGTGAAAAGTACGTCAAGTATAGGGCCATGGATACTGCTTTGTGGAACCTCGGCTTTAATTCGCTTTAGGCTTGAATAAGAGCTATCGCACTTGATCCTGAAATATCTGTTATTTAGATACGAAGTAAATAGGTCCGAAAACTCCCTTGGAAGCAAGATTTTAATTTTATGGAGTAGTCCGTCATGCCATACTTTGTCGAAGGCCTGAGCAACATCGAGAAATATGGAAGATCACACTGTTTCCTTTTCGATTGCTTCTTCTATTACATTTGTGATCCTATGCACTTGTTCGATTGTTGAGTGCTTTGCTCGAAATCCGAACTGGTGCGTAGGAATAGGGCGTTTGTTTTCAATCAAAGGCTTTAACCACTGCAGAATTATTTTTTCGAGTAGTTTGGACATTATATAGTAGATAGCAAGGAGATCGGACGGTATGATGACACTTCGTGAGGACTTTTGCCTGGTTTTGGTATCATTATTACCTCTGAAATTTTCCAGTACGTTGGCACATATTTTAGCTTAAGGCATGCATTTATAATTTTCTTAGCTTAATCAATGTTTTTTGAGGAATATTATTTAAGGTTTCAGCGGTGATAAGATCGAAGCCGGGTGCTGTTTTAGATTTCAGGAGATTTATTTCACGCTTTATCTCTGCAGGCGAAGACAAATAGAACTGGTTTTCAGCTTGATGAATATATGTAAGCAGTGGTGCATGACGTGCTTCATGAGGCTTAAATGTTTTTTCTAAGTGATCAGCAAAGACTTCCGGTTTTTCAATATCGCTCTTAGCCCACAAGCCATTGGGTTTTTTAATTGGAGGGTTTTGTATACTTGGTCTTTTTAGGTATTTTGTAGATTTCCATGGGGAGTAGTCAGTACTTTTTTCCGCTGTTAGTTCCTGTCTATAGTGATTGAAGGATACATTTTTCAGTTTATTCATTTCTTCTCTTAAATGTTGAGTCATTTTATTTAACATGAACAGTTTTATTAGCAGCTATTTTTTTGTGGCTGCGTACTTGTTTTAAGAGTTTTCAGTGTTTAAAATTAATTTGAATTAGATTCGATTACTTTGAGATGCGCACTTCGATCTCATCATCACAGTACCTCATCCAGACCCAGTTTCCTTATTAGACTGAAGATGGTATTGGTAATGGTTGTACGAGTTAGGCTAAGGCCTTTGTGCACTGAGGCCCGATTGATCTATTGTGCGCCTTTAATTAGTTAATTATAATTATTTAGTATACCGAGGAATCGAAGCAGCTGCTTACGAGGGGACAATTTTAGGTCTTCCACCTCTAGTAGGTACGAGCCCAGGATTCTGTGTCTCCTGTGGCCTAATGTCTCACAGTTGGTGATTAAGTGTTCCATATACTCTTCTTCACCCCTACTCAAGACCTTGAGAACCGATTGGCTGTCAGAAAGTATTTTAATTTTTACTTTCTCGAACTCTCTTTTGGATATGATTTCCACTGTTTCCATTAAGGCGAAGAGCTCCGCATTAATTAAGCGTAAGATAGAGTTGGGTAAGACTGAGTGCTGTGTGCCTTTATTTTGGCTGCTAATGGCCGAGATGTCTCAACATTTTCCGCGTTACAGCGCTGCATTCAAGGAGAATCTGGAGTCTCTTGTGATTGGTTATAGAAACGACAAGAGTTTGTAGACCAAATCCCGATCATGTGCAAATGACTTTGCCGTCTGCTGTGGCCTGTGAGCACGGCAACGGCACGGCATTCTCACTTTATCTTTGGGAAGAGTTATGAGTTTTTTAAACCTCATTTAGCTGTACCCTCCCAGCAAGGATTTCGGCTGCTGTAGCCCCATAGTTTGGTGTGAGCTTCCTTTCTTTAGCATTAGCTCTTCACCTTTAAGCTTCTGCTTGATGATGTGTTGTCCCATGGCAACGAAGGGCTCGGGTACTATTAATGACTTGGTCACAGTGACTCTCGGAAATGCGTCCGCCACTTCGTTCCCAGTTATATTCCCATGTCTTGGAATCCAAATTAGTCGGATACGATTGTGCTTTCTTAACAAATTCAGTTGCTCGATACACTCAAGGCCCAGTGAGGACTTAAGCTCACAGGATGACAAAGTCTTGAGTGCCGCCTGAATGTCGCTCAGAATGGCATTTCGTTCATTCTAGAAATTTCTGTCTAGTTTTATCTCTGCACATAAACAAATTGCATACATCTCCGCTTGGAAGTTGGTTGGAAAACTGCCCATTGGTACAGGACGCTTAGTTCTGGGGCTATATATTCCAGCGCCTATGCCTTCTGTTGCTTTCGCGCCATCTGTGTATCAGTGTAGGGCTGTTGTTGTTGTTGAAGTAGTTGAATATTTCCACCGAAATAATCATAAGTAGTGACCAGCACCGTTTTACAACCACTGTCTCGTGTGATGATGATGTCGTTTGTTTTTTTTTTTTTTTTTTTTTTGTTTCCAATTCAGATCCATTTAGTGAGGTCCAAGTATAACAGCAAATCCTTTATCTCGATGTCTGAGATCTCCTTAATTTGTTGTAGGAAAGACTTACCGAAAGAGCGAAGTCGTGCCCTAGCAAGCCCCGGACATTCACATAAATAGTGGAAAAGACTTTTCTTCGCTCATTCCGCTTGACAGCTTCTGCAGATGGGATTGAAAGGTAGGTTGAGTATAGCTGCATGATCCCCTACTTTCCAATGGCCTCTAAGGGTTGCAGTGATGCGTGAGATGTTTGGTCGAGAACATTCTAACAGGTGATTCGTACCTTGGATTTCGTATGACGGCCATGTGTTTTTTGTTGTAATACATGTAGTTAATTGCTTCCATCTTCTTTCGACTAAAGCATGATAGTGTGAAGCAATGGATGCTTTTATTCTGTTCACTGGGGTGGAAATTGCCACCGCCTCTGCTAAGTCTATTGTCGAACCTTTTCTTCCTAGCTCATCCGCTATCTCATTACCCCGTTTGTTCCTGTGACCCACAACAGAGTAATTTCAAGCTAATGACTAAGCAATTCCAGCTCCTCTCTACACTGTAAGACTAGTTTGGATGAAATGGAGTTGGAGTCTAAGGCCTTTATGGCAGCTTGACTGTCTGAGAAGATAGCTACTCTTGCACCAACTTCCTTGTAGAGCTTTAGTGATTTGCAAGCTTCTCTAATAGTTCTGCCTGGAACATGCTGGCATAGTCAGTAAGTCGAGTTGACTGAGATAGGTTGAGTGGCTCCGAATGGAAGCCAGCTCTCACACCACAGTTCATCTTAGAACCATCGGTATAGATGTCGATGTCGAGTCTTCCAATCACCTTTCCTTTGCTCCATTCGGCTCTCGGTGGAAAACGTACCGTAAAGTCTTTCTTGAAGTTAAGGTCGGGGACTGTGTAGTCTGATCTGTTTTTGAGCAGGGACCTTACGACCTTGTTGTCCAGCTTGCTATGTCTCTGAGTCTCACCGCGATTGTTTTAATATGTAAATCTAATGGTAGCAGATGAGTTAGTCCATTAAGCTCTTAAGTAGGACTGGTGCTAAGCGCTACTGTAGTCAAGATACACGCTGTTCTTTGCATCTTGTTCAGCTTAGTCTTGTTGTATTTCTTTTCTGTTGCAGGCGGCCAAACTAGTGCCGCATATGTTAGTATTGGCCTTACAAAGGCTGTGTAGCACCAATTGGATAGTTTTGGTTGGAGACCCCATTTTTTACCCAACACCCCCTTACACGTGTAAAGTGCTATATTCGCTTTCTTTACCCTGTACTCTACGTTTGACTTCCAGCTGAGTTTGGGGTCTCGGAAAACACCTAGGTATTTTGCCTGTTGGGTTAGCGTGAGACTAACACCGTTTTGAGTTGGGGGATTAAAGTTTGGTGCCCTGGTTTTCTTGGTGAATAACATCAGTTCAGTTTTTCTCGGGTTTACGCTTAAACCACAGTCCGTGGCCCAATTGCTGAGTAGTACCAGAGCTCCTGCCATAATCTCACTGATTGTGGTTGGAAACATTCCTGAAACCATAAGCACTATGTCGTCCGCGTACGCCACCACTTTAATTCCCCTTCGGTAGAATTTGAGAGGAATGTTGTTAACATCAGTGTAGGGTACACCCCTGGAGTTTTCTTTCAAGTGCAGGTCTACTCCAGTTCATCAGTTGTCGTTCAGTTTAATTCTAAACTTCTTTTCGAATTTGATGACTTTAGTGATGTCATCTCTGTGTCAATTAATTCCCAACTAAAGTGTTGAGTTTTCTAAGTTAAGGCAGCCACTTTGGCTTATAATTAAGCGAAATAATATAAGCCAAGTCACAGAATGCTTGCTTAAACTTCATCAAGCGTAGTGTGTATGTGCGCCCGCTGGATTATTTATCATCCGAAACGTCGCTCACAGCAAGCGACGAAAATTTGCATTTCATATACATACAAACATACATACATACCTTGTATTTACAACAAAAACTGCGCCATAATTATATTTATTAATGTTGTGTGAAAAACTGAAAAGTTTTATGGTGATATTTCCACAGTGAAGCATTGAGAAGTGAATAAAAGATTAGCGACTTCGTTTCTTATGCGTCGTTTTGTTATTGATAGCAGATAATTGCATACTTTTTGGCGTACATACTAGTCAAATTTCGTTGTTTTATATTTGTTGTTGTTTTTGTTATTGCTGAGTTTTAATTAATTAAATTTCATAGCTTGTTTTCGACTGACGTAGCTAAAAAGTGATGTTAATCAGTCGTGACAGCCGTTGACAGGTGCTGCTGCGGTGGTGGTGGATGATGATGATGACGACTTTGGTATCGGTAGCATCCTTTGGTATTGGCAGTGATGACAACAATGCCCGCATTTGTGAGCATAAATATGTGGAGATATTCACAAACATTTTTTCTCAGATATTTTGGCACAAATTTACTATGGTATGAAGATTCTTTGAAACTCATCAAAATTTAATAACTACCGGGTTGCGTAGCAAAAAATTTCGACTAATATAAAAACATTTTTGTTTTTTAACTTTAATCGATATAAAGGGAACATAAAAAGTGACACCTAGATGTGAGTAGTGAATAATTCGTAGGTGGTACCTTTTTTTTTTGCTATCTTTGGCATTTTTCAAGTAGACAGATGTATCATACAATTTTTTTGTGATGTCATTTTTATTCCCAGCTTTAAATATAGGGGTGAGAGAGGTAACTTTCCAAGCATCTATGAATTGTCCACAAGCTAACCATTTATTAAAAATTATCAGAAGTGGATAGGCAAGAGCAGAGCATTTCTTGACAAACGAAGATGATAATCCATCAGCATCCACTTGCCATGGACTTCGGATGTGCTGAATACCATCCCAAATATTATCAACAGTTAACTGGAGAGAACCAAAATTAGCTGTTGAAGCAGTATCCTCTCTATCATATCTAATTGATCCTGACGCTGGTACAAAATTGGAACTAAAAAAGTCCGCAAAAAGGTCAATAGCCTCCTTGGTAGAGGAAGCGTAGTTTCCATTGAAGAAGACATCTAAGGGAACGCTAGAGCAGCACTTTCTGGATTTTACATATCGCTAGAACGCTTTGGGACTCGCTTTGATTTCATCCTCAAATCCTCGAACATATTTGTACTGCAGTACTTTACTGAAGTACTTAAATTTTTTAGCAAAGCGCTAATATTTATCTCTGTGAACTTTGGCATTAGATAATTTCAATTTTTTAAAAAACTTGTTCCTCAAGTTCTTAAACTTTTTTTAATTTTACTTTACACCAAGGAATTTTTAAAGCTCTTACTACTAGTAGATGGTATTATATATATTTACCAAAAATATCATAAATTTTCGTTTTAAAAATAGCATAGCAAGTTGACAGATTTCTAAACAAAACAAAAAAAAATATCATTTCCTGAAACCCAAAACCTTATCCATTTCCCAACCCTTACTCTCGCACAAAAGTCAGCGTATTATTTGCATTGTGACTGCTAAAACAAGCAAAAACAAAGAAAAAACACAGTTACACATTGCATCAGTGGCACCCACAAGAGGAAGTGGGCAACTGCGGTAATAGCGCAGACACCACTTTAGCGAAGTCCTCAACCATCTGTGCGGTCCTTCTGCAGAAAAATGTGAAACACAGATGGCGCTCCAAGCAGTAAGAAGGCGTTGTTCCTAAGCAACGACAGGTGGGCATTCCCACTATTTAGGACTGATAGCGGCAGGCTAATCACCTATCCTGTCAGAAATCAAAAAAAAAATTTCAGAAACCAACGCAAGACAAGTCTTGTCGAGGCTCTATGCCCCCAAGTGGAGTGAACAAGGAAAAACAAAAACGAGATGAAGACAAATATTGTTAAGCTTATATCTACTCATACTTAGTCTTGTCATAAATTCCGTGACACATATTACAATGCGTACGGCGACAACAAATTCTTGCTTTTGTTCGTATCGATTGCCTATTCATAAATTATACTCAGTTGCGTAGCAAATTTCATTCGTTAAAAGCGGAGTGGGGATCTAATAAAATCGCATCGCAGTGATTGCATTACAGTAGTGCGGTAAAAGTGCAAGAGAGATTTGCGAATTACTGAAAAAAATTAATATTTCGAGAATGTTTGTTTACCGCACGCACAATCGTTTTTCCCAAACGTCTGAAGTGTCAGACAGAAAAAGAAGTGGTCGCCCTCACGTGCTTCGAACCAGTACAGCCATAGAAGTCGTTCGAGAAAGAACTCGTGGAAATCCCCTTAGAAAGCAGCAAATCATGTCCAGGGAAATGTTCTGCGCGTTCTGCAAGGGCCGAATGGCCTAATCGTTTGAAGGCTTGTATAAAAGCAAATGGTGACCATTTCGAATGAAAATTAAATTTGTTTTTTAATATTTACATGATTAAATAAAACTTATTTCATATAAAACAAGTATTCTAATTTCATATCTCTAATGGACTTAGGTAGATAGGTTAGATTGCAAGAGTACCCCAGGTACACTACATGTAGCAGTTTCGATACCATAATGTGGAAGAGAAACCCGTCTACAACCATCCAGTGCTGTGAAAAGAGATCTAGGCTGGAGTATTTCTTTAACCCTTTCAATACTAACGGGACACATACGTCCCAATGAGTGTTTTCGTTTTACTAAATGCCAAATATTTCTTTGCAACGCTGTGTATTTTCTTCCCATCAGTGTTTTACGAGATATATGTACCATCAATTATGCTCTGTATGACCCGTTATACTTTGTATTTTTCTCTACACATGTTTTGCAGTCGTAGTTAAATCGTAGCACGTGCTAGGTCAGTAAGTGGAAAAACGGCAATTATAGATCTACTGAGTGTTCACTACGGGGGGGGGACAATGTTTTCCCAGGACATTTTCTCAATTCCTAGAAATAATTTCTTTAATTATAGAAGAGGACATACTATTTAGATCACTAGTAATAACTTTTCATGGTTAAATATTTTTCCCCTTAAAAAAAAAAATCCGTATTGAAAGGGTTAAGCCATCCCCAAAGGGCACGCTAAGGAATCTCAAGCGCATAGCCGCCAAGCTTCTCCGCATGAGTTTTGATCACCCAGTGACCAGTGAACACCGCAATAAGTTTGGAAATTGAATGGCGGGGATTCCCATCACCTCAAGCTATCGTATTGAGGCCATAGTGTTTTCGAAAGAGTACACTATGAGACAGACCTCCATCTCTCTTGCGCTTTTTTTTTAGAAAGAGATTGTGTAGTTTCCCTCTAACAACGGTCAAGTGGGCACCGATGTTTGAGAAGCCGACAACTGAAACCGATTCTGTCGACCCCTTCCTGGCAAGCTCATCGGTAATTTCATTTCCTTCTATATTTCTGTGCCCAGGAACCCAGATAAGGGCAATGTTTGCTGCACGTTCGAGACGTTTAAGTTCCTCCTTACAGGAGTTCACCAGAAAAGAGCTGCAATACGGCGATGACAGGGCCTTGATCGCAGCTTGACTGTTGGAAAAAATATTAATGTCTCCCTCCCAGCAGCGATCCCTAAGTATTTTGCATGTTGGTAGGATCGCGAAGACCTCTGCTTGAAAACCGCTGCTCGTTTCCGGCAGTTTAAAGGAGACCGAAAAGTTGGCCGATTTAGAGAAAACCCTCGCTCCCACTCCTGATTCCATCTTGGATCCGTCAGTGAAAACAGAGGTACCTATATCCGTGCCGACTCCACCCTCCTTCCAATCTTGCCTGCTCGGAAAGATAGTCCTAGCGCAACCCTCAAAACCCAGTTAGTGGATGGAGAAATCCGTGCGAAGTATAGATAAGGAAGGGGAGATCTGCTTCAAGATGCAACTATGTCCTACAGGAAATTGCCTCCAGAGGCCAAGCTCCTTCAAGCGGAATAGCACTCTGAGCAGCAGTGGATTTAAGTTGCAGATCCACGGGAAGTAAGTGCAGAATGACGTTGAGGGTAGCAGTGGGACATGTTCTATAAGCACCAGTGATGCCCACACATGCAGTTCTCTGCACTCTCTCTAGTTTAGTGGTGTTGTAGCGCTTCTGAAGCGCACCCACCAAACTAGGCAACCATATGTCAAAATTGGGAGAACCACTAAGTTGTACATTCAAAGTACGACGCGTGTCTTGAGACCCCATTTTTTGCCGAACATAGATTTTCAGGCGTAGAAGGCTGTACTGGCCATCTTAACTCGATTTTCTATGTGCAGCCTCCAGTGGAGCTTGGGATCAAGTATTACACCAAGATACCTGACTGCCGATGAGAGTGAAGACACTGGTTGTTTAGTCTTAGAAGCTTAAAATATGGAGGCTCGTATTTTCTGGTGAATAAAGTCACAGTTGACACTAAAACCGCAACCGGCAGCCCAACTACTGAGTGTAGCCAGCGCACCTTCCAAAATTTCAGCCCTTACTGATGGGAAGGGTCCTGAGACCATAACGGACTTAACTTGTAACAGAATTTATGGCAGGATTAAGTACAAAACTTTCAACTTTACTTCATAAAAAAAGGCACACAAAAATTGTAAAGCGCAACAGGGTACAGCTAAGGATGTGGTAGGCCCAGGCATTAATGTTGATGGACCAGTTCATAGTGGACAATCGAGGCAGATGATTGAATCTGTAATCACTCGGCACAATTTTGGACAATTCTCATTTCGGGCATCTTCAAAATCTGAAACATTCTCACTTATACACACGAGTACTATCATAGTTAGTAATAATATTTTTTATTTAGTAATATAGTAATAATATATTTGCGGAATATTTGCTGTGCATGCAACTCAAATCGGTCATCATGCAACTGGTACAATTCTAGACACTCTCGAACTAGTCACACTTCTTCCATCAAATATCAGTTCTATGAATTAGAATATACACTGAGTAGCCGAGGGCTTTTTACTGCAATAAAATCACAAATCCGTATTAATGTATGCAAGTAGAAGTGTGCACATATACTCGTACATATATATGTTTGTATGTGTAGAACTATTAAAGAGCAGAAAAAAGGAAAAAAAGGTTTTCCGACGTGTCACATATTGGCATTTTAAATAAGCACTAATGGCAAAAAAGTGTTCACTATGTCAACATGTCACATGCATGCCACACACTTTTTCTCGATAACACCAGCTAACAAAAACAAAAGTCGCAATTTTGAGAAAGCAAACCTTTATTATACACGCAATCTACCCAAAATGTTCAAATGTTCTCCAGCAAAATAAACAGGCATGGAATAAATTTTGGATGACCTAAAAATATCTAACGGCATATGTCTATTAGTCATTAGACAAAATGGAAATGGACTTACATATGGGCATATACACATAAACATATGCATGCAGAGACATGCACACACACACAAACACACATACAAAGTTTGGCTTTTTTACAATAAAAGTAATTAAGCAAAGTGAGAGGAATGCCAAGCTTTTCGGTGTAAACCACTTATTGTACGTATGTATATATTTATGTATGTGTGTTAGTGAATGTGTATGTATAGATGTATGTAAATATGTATTGATGTATATATATGTATATAAGCATATATGTATATGCGCAGCAACACTCCTGGAGCATTTTGAATCGCCAAAAACCTAAAAGGCAAAAAGGGGATGTACGAGTAATTTTTGTGTGCTAAAATATGTTACCGTCGACTCTCGTTAATTGAAACTTGCGATATATTGAACCTCTCATTAATTCAAAGTTACAGGTATCACGAGCCCCTACAAAATCTCTTTGTATTTCGAATTATGTCCATACATTTTTATGCACCCGGTAATTTGAAAGAAAAAATCATTGCTACGACGCGGTAATTCGAACTCATTTGGTCAAACACGCGACAATTCAAATTTGCAAAGTTTGTTGGTGTGTTAGTAAGAACTTTGAATTTTGGGACTCCCTTGAAAATATCTTTACTGTGCGTGGTTGCGTGTTACGCATAAAACATAGGCACATTTTCTCGCACGCTTCCGCACGAATCGCTTCGTTGGTATACAGATTAAAAATTTCTATTAAATATGAGTTCTAAGTTACTTTATAAACGTTTGACGATTTCTGAAAAGACGAAACTAATTCAAAAAGTAGAAGAAGCTGAGAGGAAATAATTTGGAAAATGTTTGTTGGAAAAAAATTTAAGATTCCTCTCAGTGCTCTCTCAACCATAATAAAGAACAAGCAGAAAGTTACTGCTGCTCAAACTGCTGGAGCAGGGAAAAGAACAACTAAAGGTGAATTTCCTCGTCTAGAAGAAAACCTGGTAATTTGACTTAGACGGTGCAGAGAACATAAAGTAACTATTAGCGGAACTTTGTTAAAGGAAAGCAAAAGAGTTCTCGTCTACTCTAAGCATACAAAACTTTGCGGCAAGTGAAGGGTAGCTTGCAAATTTCAAAAAGAGGAATGCAGTCGTGTTTAAAAAAGTTTGTGGTGGTAGTGGAACTATTAATGATGCGGTTTGTTCAGATTGGCATGGTACACTGATTGAAAACTATGATGCCCGAGACATTTTCAAGACTGATGAAACTGGCCTATTTTTCGAATGCTTACCGGACAAGACGCTTACTTTTAAACATGAAAAGTGTCATGAAGAAAAACACTGTAAAGAGAGGTTGAGAGTTCTACTTGCAGTAAATATGAATGGATCGGAAAAACTTCAGCCCTTAGTAATAGGAAAAGCAATGAAACCGCGATGTTTTAATAGAGGTAAATCGTCGGGCAGTCTGATAAAGGTAGCTGTGAGACACAAACTAACGGACGCAGCACGTTCAAATTTTGACAGGAGTCAACTGACAGATGCCTGTTGACAGGAGCAGTATTTCTTTTTCAGTAAAGAGGTCAGAAATATAAAAAGTTACGGACTTATTGACCCGCCCTCCTATTTTTAGACAATTGCACTGTTCACAACAGTCCTCCTACATTGTCCAACGTAGAGTTCTACTTCTTTCCGCCAAATACAACCTCCAAACTGCAACCATTGGACCAAGGGATCATCTATAATTTAAAGACCTTGTGTCGCAAAGCAATTGTTAAGACCATTTTGGAATCTCTCAACAAGCAGCTAACTACGAGTATCACGGTTCTGACAGCTTCTGGTACTGATTGACAAGGCATGGAGAGCTGTTACACCCCTAACGATTCTCAACTGCTTCAAAAAATCGTATTTCGTAAAAGAAGATCAGGACAATTCGCAAAGAATTATGAATGATGAAGAACCATCAATGGTGCCAGGAGTTGACATCAGCGGTGTGAGTTTTTCTGACTATGTTCAAGTGGATGAAGATGTTGATGTCTCAGGATCACTAACCGATGGCGAAATTTTAGCTGCGACAGATACGAATGAAAAGAGCAGCGATGAAGATGAAGACGATACATCAGAACCTTTGGCAGAGGTGTCAGTTAAGGTAGCAAGAGCCTCATTCGATAGCTCATAAAGCCTTTATCTGCTAAACGAAACTGATGAAACAGCATATCAGGCACTTTTTCTCCTTAAAAAAATTATTGAAAAGTCTGAGCAGCAGCAATGTGAGGTCTTTTCAAATATTAATTAATTCACAAATGCAACGCAAATATGTAAATCATTAGCAGTTAAATAAAAACACTTGATAATTCGAAGTTTTATTGATTTTCTCTCAAAAAAAACGAACCCTTTTAAAATTTTAAATACCCGATAATTCGTAATATGTTAAGAGTCCCTCGAATTTCGAATTAACGAGAGTCGACTGTACCTATATGTATGTTTATAGCCATGATTCATTACTTTTGGGTATATTTTTTCATTGTTGCACAAGCGAAATGGAATAATTGTTGTTTTTTTCAAATTCAAGCAATAACTTCTGATAAAAAAATATAAAAATTACAAAAACTTCAACAAATATTAAAAAGTTCTTATGAATTAATTAAATTACGATAAGCAGAGCGTGCAGAACAATACTTGAAATGAGAATTGTAAAAATATTGGCTTATCTGCATTTTCTATTCGTTTTTCGATTTCCAGTTTCCATTGCACTCAAATCCGCCTTTGTCTTACACTCGACAAAGCATTTCAATTAAGGGCAATTTTCTGCAATAAAAACATAATAAAATGTATACATACATACATACACACACACACACACTTATGCATAAATCGAGCGAAATCTCGGCAAGGCGAACGAAGTCGATTTAAAGGCCAATTGACTGTGTACAAATACAGGGTGGTCAGCTAGTGTTTGAAATGTGAATTTTTAACTTGACTCTTGTGAAAAAAGTCGATGTTTTGACTTTGACTCTGACAGATGAGAATACACATTCACTTTCTGCTGAAGGTTGGCGACGGAAAGTCTATGCGGAACCCATTTTCCCAGCTTTGAAACCTTTTCCAACTGAACCTGAATTTAACCTCCGAGCTATCATATCGACTGTCGAATTTGGCTCAGCTTCCACGAGTTCGAGCAAGGCGTCGGAGTTAAAGACTTCAGGATAACCCGCGCGTGGGAGGAGATCCTCCACGTCGCAGTTACCACTTCGGAATTTTGAAAACCACTTTTGCGCAGTTCTTACACTCACGGTATCCTCTCCGTGAACAGTGTTTATTTCTGCAGCAGCAGTTGTTGCATTTTTACCACTTTTATAAAAAAGATACAAAATATGCCTCTTCGAAGATTCCATTTTATTTTTTAGCAACACCTGCTTCTATCCGCGATTAAAATCACTTGTTGATTGCACAACATATCAAAAAAAATATAAATAGTTCCGTCATATTCCGCGAATAATTTTTTGTATACAAAAGTAAATTCAATAAGCTCAATAAATCTTTATATTATACTTTATTATTTATGTTATATTCGTAATGTAGAGGTCAATATTAAATGTAATCCAAAATCTTTTGGAGTTACCTGAAGTCTAAGAAAATCTGTTCAAGTATACCTGCGTCCATTAATCTTAAAGAGGTCTCAGCTAGTTCTCTTTGCTAATTTTTATTCTTCGACTTTTATGTTTGCTCAATATGAATTTTGAGTTTGCTCATGAAGATATTCTGTCTAAATTAGAGACTTCCATCAACTTTTATGCTATGGGAGAAACGGCAACAGTTTTCCAAATGGAAGTTTTTGCCATCCTGAAAGTAGCCCAATGGATAATCGAGAGGAGATGGAGCGGGAAGCAGATTGGAGTTTTCAGTGACAGTCAGGCTCCACTGAGGGCCCTGGAGAACGCGAAGCAAACCTCAAAGATTGTTCAAAAATGTAAGAAGAGTCTTAATTCTGTAGCAAGACAAAACAGGCTCGTACTTATATGGGTTCCAGGACACTCCGGTGTTCAAGAAAACGATGAGCGGTTCTCCCACAAGGGCCAGAGCTAATAATCGGAATCAGTTCCTCAGGAATCATGAATCATGGATCAGCGATTATGTAGGCAATTTACATAAAGAGCGATGGTCTGGTTTAGAATGCTGCAGAACTGCAAAGTGTTTTGTGACAAGTCCGAACAGAAAACTGTCAAACTTTCTACTAAAACTTGGAAGGAAAGACGCTCGGTTGATGGTCGGTATCATTATAGAACACAACCCATGCGGTCAGCATATGACCACCATTGGAATCATTGAGGACCCAGTGTGCCTGTCTCGCTTGGAAGAGGCGGATAGCACTGAGCACTTTCTCCGTGAGTGTCCTGCCTTTGCTAGAGCACGGCTACGAGTTTTGAGTTCGGAGTCATGAGAATGAGAAATATTCGTTCACTAAAACTGCAGGATGTTTACAGATTTACCAGACAATCTAGAAAAATCTCACAGGACTAACTATCTCTATCTCTGTCTCTATTCGTTCCTATCTCTTTCGCTGATACTTTTCTCCTTCCCTCCTTGACTATCTACCCTCTTTCCAGAGCCCTAAATACAATGGGCTTTTTAGCCTGAGTGTTTTAGGAGCCACCAAATCTCCTGGTGCTCCTTGGCTCGACCTTTTCAATCACCATATCATTGTTGGCATAAATCAGTGGTTATAAAAACAGTTTTGAAAATTATAGGCCGATTTCCAAGCTATCTACAGTTTCGAAATTATTTGAGTATATAGTCCAGAGACAAAATATACTTTGCTGTTTGTACAATTTTTATGTCCCAATCAACTTCGTTTTATTCCGGGCAGATCTACATTAACGAATTTGGCTGTCTTTACGGAGGACTGTTTGGAAACATTTCAAAGAGGTTTCCAAATGGATGCGATCTATGTATATAGATTTCTCCAACGCTTTTGATAGATTTCTCCCAATATTAATTGCTAACCTTGAGCGTTACTTTCGGCTTTTACTCTCAATTTCTTAAGTGGTTAATTTTCTACCTCAATAATAGGCACTGTGTTGTTCGACTTGATAATGTATCATCTTATTATTTTATTGCTTCGTCTGGTGTTCACTAAGGTAGTGTCCTAAGTCTGCTACTATTTATCCTCTTCATTAACGATATTTCTTCCTGTTTTTGATTGTGTAATTTTCTTCTGTACGCGGATGATCTAAAAAGCTGTTATGAAATTACATAAATGTCCAGAAGATTCATCCATTCTCCAGTGTGAGTTGAGTAACGTATATAGTTGGTGTGTGCGTAATCAGTTGTTCCTAAACATTAATAAATATCACTGTATTTCGTGTGCGAAAGTTTTTAATGCTGTTCCAAGAGCTTATTACTTCTCGAACTCGCCGCTTAAGTCAATTAGTGCATGAAAGGACCTGGGTATTTATTTTGATTCCCAGCTCAACTTCACCACCCACATAAACTTTATTCTTTCTAAATCGTTCGCAATGGTAGCCTTTATTCGTCGAAATAGTTCTTAATTCTTTGATCCCTATACTCTCAAACTGTTGTACTCGTCTTTATTTCGGTCCAAGTTAGATTACGCGGCATTCGTTTGGAGACCGCTTCATCCAGTCTATATTTATTGATTAGAGTCTGTTCACATACAGGTATGTAGCTTTGGTGCGTTTTACTTTGCGCTCCATGAAATTCGTCGATCCTATTCCGTTTTATCGGTCTCGTTGCTTATTAATAAATCTAATGTCCTTAGCGTCTAGGCGTGTTCTGCTGTCGATGCGTTTTGTCTTCAATATTTGTGCGGGCTCAATAGATTGCCCGTATCTGTTCAATAAAATTAATTTTAATGTTCCCTCCTTGTAATGGCGCAAATACACTCGGAGGTTTAGCGTTGCCTGTCGAGTGGTGACCGCTTTGCGAAAAAAACTTTTGCTATCATTTGGTGTTTCTTGCGCCGAGTTTCGAACCCGTAGTAGTCCAGCTCCAACCTACGCAGCTACAGCGGCTGTTGGCAAACAAACAAAAAAAATATCATGCAGCAAAAAGAGCGTAAAATATTAAAAGAATAGTCGACTAAACAGTTAAATGACTTTGTTAGGTCACTCGAGCCGAAAAAAAATATATTTTAATACTATGGCGCGGTAGGAAAAAAATCAGACCAAGTCTTGCAAATCCTCATCATGCGTTTCTAACTTTTAGTCACACTGTAGTGGATACACGCACACACACAAGCGTAATTATATACCCTCATATCGTAATTGAAAGTTGTATGCAGTGATGCAGCTTTGCTGTTTTTTCCAATGGCATTTCGCGCTACTTTTCTTCATATCGACTTGTTAGTTTTTACAGCTTATTGTGCCCATTTTCTCTTTAGTTTTAGTATTTATTATTTTTTGTTTCTTTGTTTTTGTGTTTTTTTTTTCTTATTTTCTGCTTT
>JAYXIM010035763.1:0-34609 GCA_037575425.1 Anastrepha fraterculus | reverse complement strand
TAATCGCTTTGCGCAACTTTGCTTAGTTTTGCTGCCTCATATCCATTGGTCACTCCTTTTGCCTGCGCGCAGATTTGTGCACACAATGCCCGATAGCCTCTGCCATAGACACTCCAGCTCACATACATATACATACATGCAAGCATGCATGCTTAGTCGTGCATTTGCCGGTTGTTGTGTGTCATTAGAAGCGAGAAAAATAATAATTACTCGCATCCTATGGACGTTCAGCCAGCTAACCCTCCTGACCTTGTCCAATGCGAAGGATTTCGTGACAAACGAATGTGTGCAGCTATGCATTTCTCACATTCATAGATGTACTTGCATATACACAGTTGCATTTACACATACATATGCACTTGTACGTATGTGACGCTTCCTTTCACAATTCAGCATCCTTTGTAGAAGTTGTTGTTCATGAGTTTATTTGCTGTTTCTCCGCTCCTCATTGCACTCTTGTTATTGTGTATCTTTTATGCTTTTACTTTGTTTATTTTATTTTTTTGGTTTTTGTTTTGTTGTTGTTTGTTTTTTGTTACTCTTACTGCAACATCCGAGTGTCGTCTAATTAGCAGGATTACAATTGAATCATTATACAAATAAACCGTTTCACAGCGAAGCGCCGCAAACAATGGCAACCAGAATAAAAAGGATATCCTGCAATTTCACAGATTGGGTATTCTTTACTTGCGGAAAATTGTCAATTTTCAGAGTGCACATACACTTGTGTGCATATGTTTGTGACTTATAGTTAAAAAAAGGATTAGTGGTACTTATTTACAAATTATACAAAGATAACACATGGGCTAAAAAGGCCGGAGCCTAACAAATAAAACTTTTTTTTATTCAAAACTAGCTAACCCGGCGAACTTTGTTCTGCCCTAGAGGCAATAAAAAGGCAAATTTTTGATTTTATTAATTTAATTTTTTTTTATTATCAAGTATTTCATTGAAGCTATAATAGATTGAACTCTTCAGTTAAGGACGACATTTTTTGTTTTATTATCAGGTGCAAGAACAAACAACGCAGATGGTTTTCCGACCCGTGAACATGCCACATGTAATTGACCATGTGACCAACATTAATTTTCTAGATTCAGACCACAAACTTTCAAGGATTGGCCTTGTGATTTGTTAATGGTCCTGGCAAATGCAAGACGGATCGGAAATTGAAGTCTTTCAAACTCAAACGGAAGATCGGTTGGGATCATCGAGATCCTCGGAATGAGAACTTCTTCACCTTCGAATTTTCCTTTGAGTATCGTCGCGTAAATCACATTGTTCATCAATTTATTTACTTCCAAACGCGTACCGTTGCAAGGTTTTGGTGGGCTTATGTTGCGAAGTATGATTACTACGGGCCCAACTTTTAGGCGTAAATTGTGTGGTGGTAAGCCAGGCACATCCAAGGAGTTTACAAATTCAATTGGATAGTTGGTGGCTGCATCTTCATTTGCTACACAGTCAATGGATTTTAATGAATACATTGTTCCAATGATGAATGGTGGCGGCCGGCGTAGCCGAATGGGTCGGTGCGTGATTACCATTCGGAATTCACAGAGAGGTCGTTGGTTCGAATCTCGGTGAAAGCAAAATTAATAAAAACATTTTTTTAATAGCGGTCGCCCCTCGGCAGGCAATGGCAAACCTCCGAGTGTATTTCTGCCATGAAAAAGCTCCTCATAAAAATATCTGCCGTTCGGAATCGGCTTGAAACTGTAGGTCCCTCCCATTATGTGGAACAACATCAAGACGCACACGACAAATAGGAGGAGGAGTTCGGCCAAACACCTAACAGAAGTGTACGCGCCAATTATTTATTTTTTTATTTTTATTGTTCCAATGATATCATTTTGAATTATGTAGTTTAGGTCATCTACATCTTTATTCTTAGCCGCTAAAATTGCTTGCTCACTCAACCATTCATTGTTTTTGTAGTTATTAATGATGTTTGGGAATAATTTATTGATAAGTTCGTCTTTCGATGAGGCAAAGTTACAGAAATTCTGAGGAACTGATATCAATCCACTCGATTCGTCGACAGGTACTCGACCATTACCGATAGTCAGTAATTGCTCAGAGAAATCTTCAGTAGATGTATCATTAAGTAATGCAACTCTCAGCGGTAGGCGCCTTCCTCGACATTGAGGGGGCTTTTAACAACGTCCTCCCGGAGGCAATTACCAGGTCTCTAGGTAAACTAGGGGTCGGAACCGACCTTATAAGATTTATCCACAAAATGCTTAGCGACAGAACTGTCACGGCCGAGTGGGGCGGTATTTCCATCCACCGGCAGGTGAGTAGAGGCACTCCGCAAGGTGGGGTTCTCTCACCATTCCTCTGGGTTGTTGTTCTAAATGATCTGTTGGAGGAGCTGGTGAAGGGGGCTGCAGGGTAATTGCCTACGCGGATGACGTGGCACTAATTGTTAGAGGAAAATTTTTGGATACTCTGTACAACTTGATGCAGGGATATCTGAATGCAGTTGTTAGATGAGCAACGGATTGTGGCTTGTCGGTGAATCCTCTTAAGACGGAGCTCGTCCCTTTTTACGAGGAAATATAAAATACCCAGAGCTCAACTTCCCTCACTAGGGGGCGCTCCTCTGATGCTTTCTGACAAGGTGAAGTACCTAGGTATTGTCCTTAACAGCACGTTTACATGGAAGCCCAATATTGAGGAAAGGGTGAGGAAGGCAACAATCGCCTTGTATGGGTGCAAAGGCGCAATTGGCAAAAGATGGGGCATCTCGCCTCGAGTTGTTTTCTGGCTGTATAATACTATTGTAAAGCCTATCTTGTTATATGCAGTCATAGTCTGGTGGAACTCTCTAGAGAAGACGACATTGGTGAAGAAGCTGGAAAGAGTTCAGAGGTCGGCACTCATTGCAATCAGTGGGGCGCTTCGAATGACTCCTACTCTGGCGCTCAACGCAATGTTAAATGTGGTACCCGTAGATATCGCAGGCAGAATTGCCGCTACACGTACCGCAATCAGACTGAGGGGCTGGACCTATAAGCTCAACCTCCCTTATGGGCACTCAAGCATCCTTAGAAACTTTGAGTTCATCCCTCTGTCAACAGACCAGTGTATACCCTCGTTTAGTCCAACCCGAACATTCTCCACTCACATCCCGTCAAGGGAAGAGTGGACGGAGGGCTACACTTGGGGGCAGGGCCTGGTGAACTTGTTCACGGATGGATCGAAGTTGGAAGGAAAGGTTGGCGGAGGAGTCTTTTGCGAAGGGCTCCCTATCAGACTAAAATTCAGGTTACCGGACCACTGCAGTGTGTTCCAGGCAGAGGTAGCCGCAATCAAGGAGACAGCTGATTGGCTGCTCAAATGTGTACTAACAGTCAAGAAGGTAAATATTTACTCCGACAGCCAAGCGGCAATAAGGGCCCTCGGGTCTATGACGGTGCATTCGGAATTGGTCAAGGAATGCTTGACCTCACTTTCGACTGCGTCCGAATTCTTTGACAGCAGCCTCATCTGGGTTCCCGGTCACAGCGACATTGCGGGAAACTGCGAGGCGGATGAGCTGGCCAGACAAGGGACATGTGAGGTGATTTCCCCGCGGAGGGAGAAAATTGGAATCCCCCTGACTACCTGTGGCCTGCTGATATAGTTGGCGCTGACATTAAAAATCTGATGAGTTTCATCAGCAGCACAAAGCGGTTGACGCAAACATAGCCATCGTTCATAATCCGTACGCTCCTAACCTTTCCATCACCACCTCTCCCCGCCCTCTCCCTGCACCTCATTGGTCCTTCCCCTCTCCTCACTTCCTTGACAATGGTATCACAAAGGACGAATCCTTCTTCGTCCAAGTGTGCTCACTCCCTGGGCAACCATACTACCTAACCTAATGCAACTCTCATATTTGTTGTCAGCTGAAGTTTCTTCACATAGCGCCATAGATTCGATGATTTGAGGCAAGCGTTTTTGTTTCGTCAGCAGCCGTTGATCTTGGAATTACTGGCAGTGTTTGGCGGAAGTCGCCAGGCAGTAAAATCATTGCGCCTCCAAAAAAGTCAATAATGGCAATTTCACTCTTCCACTAAGGCAGCACAATCCGGGCGTTTCTCCGGAAAACTTCAATGCGCCACAATACTCGCAAAGAACGTTTATTGGCCCAATGCAAACGCTAGGATGCAAGCAGTAATCAGTGTTGCAATCATATCGAAACGCTGCTCGATTCAAATCAGCACTAGATAATTCTCTTCTTGTGCGTCGAAAATGATCTACTTGTTTATCTCTGTTATTCGCTCGACGATTTCGCATTGCTAACCGAGCCGCTTCACGGGCTGCCTCGCTTTGCTCTTGTGATTGAGAAGCACGAAGTCGAGCCATACTAGCGCGGCGCTCTTCACGGGCAATTCCCTGTGCTTCTTCAGTCGTTTCATTCGCAATGTTTCGACTCCTTCTTGCATTACGGCTTTGTCGGGAAAGATTCGATCGTCTTGGTCGCGGCATTGATAATGATGATTCAAAGAGAATACAAGTTACTATTTCTGACAAAATTTATATTATCAAAATTTCTACTTAACCATAGTCAAAATTACATTTAGCTGTCATTTGTGTTTTGTTATTCCATATCAGATGACTTCACGGAAATCCGCTCGAATGGGATAAAAAGTATCATGTCCGTCTCCTGGTTCTAAGCTACCTCTCCACCAATTTTCAGCCAAATCGGTTAAGCCGTTCTCGAGTTATAAATAGTGTAACTAACATGACTTTCTTTTATATATATAGGGTTATTCAATAGGTGCGCTTCAACTTTTTTCCGATAGGGAGGGCGAACGACGCAATATTTTTTATTTTTCGCTTGTCATTTGTAAACTTCATTAGTATACATTTCATCGTGGAACGCTACACACTTGAGCAACGATTGCAAATCGTGCAAATTTTTTATGAAAATAATCGTTCTGTTGCTGCTACTTTAAAAGCATTACGGCCATTTTACGGTCCATTTAACAAGCCGTCCCGTTTTGGGATTATGTGAAGTCATTGGTCTACAGTAACAAGCCGGCGACGATTTGTGAGCTCAGAGCCAATATTGAACGCGAAATTGCTGGAATTTCGGCCGATTTATGCAAAAGAGTGGTCGAAAATTGGGTTCAACGATTGGACTTCGTAAAACGTGCACGCGGTGGTCATGCAAAAGAAATCGAATTTCATACTTAAATGTATATGTTCAAACTCGATAATAAAAAAAAAAATTAGTTAAAAAAGTCAAACCGTTTGTGTTTTATTCAAAAAAGTTCAAAAGTTGAAGCGCTCTTACTGAAAAACCCTATATAGATTTGCTTTATTGAATAAATGGAATTTCCATCAAGAACAACGCAATCATTTCAGCGCCGCTCTAATATTTGAATACCACTTGGGTATACCGATTTATAACGATTTGCCTCAAAATAGGCCTCAGTTTCAGCGATAACCTCTTCATTTTAGCGAACTTTCCCGCCGGCAAGCATTTTTTTTAGGTCTGCGAACAGCTAATAGACGCTGGGAGCCAAATCTGGCGAATAGGGTGGAAGTGGGAGCAATTCGAAGTTCAATCCATGTAGTTTTGCCATTGCTTTGATTGATTTGTGACACGGTGTGTTGTCTGGATGAACAGTTAACGGTGGGCAAACGCGGCAATCACTTGGAACAGAACTTTCTCATAGAGGAATGCTCATGAAATATAAAGCCAACAGTTCTTGTGATTTCCTTACGATGCCAGCTAACTCACGCATCTCCTCCTTTCGATCATTCGAAACGATTTTGTGGATTTCTGTGATGTTTTATGGTGTTACCGCCTCATTTGGACGTCCACTGCGTGGTGCATCATCAGTGCACAATAACTCAAGAACTAATGAAAAGAATATCATGAAATTTTAAGAGCTGTCTCTTTAAGGTAAGTACTAACTGAAAAAGAGATGAATGTAATAAAACTAGTGCCATCTATGTGGTACGCCCGGGACTTTTCAGCCCATGTGTTGACTATTTTTTCTATGTACATTTCAGGGTTATATGCTTGGATACTTACAACAAAATTCGATCACCAAAACACAAAAGCAGGATGCTCGGGATGAAGTGCTTAAAACAGCACAATCCCACGTGCCAGCTACTGCTGAGCGGTAGTGGACTACCAGCGCGCACTTCTTTGGCCTCTGAGAGAGTCGAGTTGTTTAATAAATTAGTTTTCTACAATAAAAATTTTCTTTCAACGAAAAATCTAATGAATAATTACAAACCGAATTTCCTCCTCTAATAAATTTAACAGTTCGGCTTGAAGCCTGTTTGATTTTATCGAAGCATCTGCTGAAGCATTGATTAATTCATTCGCACTAAACAAATTTTGCTTATCATTGAAATGAGAGGCAAAAATTACGTTTAGCAAAACAATGTGAAAATTAACGAAATGAAAGATGATAAACACTAAATGATAGAAACAGGTTTTTGGAATAGCGGTTAGGCCTCTGAGCGTATTTCTGCCACGAAAAATGCCACACAAAAAACCATCAGCCCTTCGGAGTCGGCTTAAAGCTGTAGGTGCCTCCATTTGTGGGAAGACATCAAAACGCACGCGACAAATAAAGGGTGATTAAGTTTCAAGGGAAACTTTTTAAGAAATTATTGTCATTTCTCTTTATTATCATCATCATCATCATTGGCGTCATTCCAGTTATCACTAACTCGGTATCCTTCGTAAAGTTGCTTTCCTACTTTCTTATTCAAATTTGTTGGGCATAAACGTAGCAATTTTTTGGTCTTCTAGGGCTGATTATTATTCATGATAATGATACCACGATTGCTGGCACCTTATTTCGTGTGAACATGCGAATGACCGCGTGTTCGAAAAATTTTATGGTATCCTTCTTTGAAGCAAACAGTGCTACACTTGCCTTCCTGTGTGCTAGATTGAAACTTGGTTGACTCTGAACGACTTTGAGGTGCACAGTACAAATAATAATAATAAATAACTGCGATCGTATTTGATCACTGAGGTATCAATACCTGAATACCAAACACGAAGTTAATGATGCCAGAGAAGCATTCGCTGCCCAACTGATATTAACGCATTTTCAGGTGTTGTTTGGGCACTTTTTCGGCTTTTCACCCCGTACTGAGTAGTGAATAGCGATTTTTTCATTATTAAGAATGTCAAAGGAATGCGGAGGGCATCAAGCTTTTGAGAAAACTGGTAGTTGATCCAGCATTTGTTCCAGCAGTTAGCGGCAGGATTTTTGGCAGGGGCGCGTTTGATTTTCTGGCTGGTACTAGAAGAACAAAAAGAAAAAAAAGTGCTACATAATTTATAATACTCGGTGGTAAATATGTATATCATAGGTATATATAAATATTAAAACAAAAACACATTTCAATTTGAATCACTCTAATGTCGCTTTATGTCAGCCCGCACCCCAAAAGGGAACAAAAAATTAATTAAAAAAAATCCAGTTAATAGACAAAATGAGATATATAAACCAATAGTGCGTTAAAAGGTTGCTACGAGTGGCCCACATATGCAAGTGCTCTTTGTTAATGTCGGTTAATGGGGCGCAATATTAAATTTCTACTAGTAGGTTTCATACACAGCTGCCAAATTTTATAGTACACATAATCATCATTATCATTAGAGCACTCATGTTGGAGTCGGAGCCGGAGGCGGAGCCGAAAGTGAAGCTCGAAAATTAAGCGAAGGTATCAACACATCAGAAGGCATCTGCCCCCATAATTACTTGGCATTGTGTTATTTGTATGTACTGGCGTGAGTGCGTGTAATTCCGCGAGTTATCCTGCATATGTAGATACATCCCACTCAACCAAAGAATTCGAATTTTCCGAAAATCCGAATTTGCAGGTGAAAGGATTTAGATTGAACTGAAGGATAACGAATAGCGAACTAAAATAAAATATAGTAAACAATTATAATAAAATAAGCAAATAAGAAAAAAACATAAATTTATTTACATTTAAGTAAAAAAAAAACTGGGTAATTATAAGAAGAAAAAAAACAAAAAGTAAAATCGAAATAAATTAAATAAATAAATTAATTAATTAGTATACAACTAAGCAAAATTGGATAAAATTAAAAATAAATACATTAAACTAAAATTAAACCAAATGAAAACAAATTCAATAGAATATTGTAAAATAAGATCCAATAAAAAATACTTATAAAATAAAAACATCATGTAATTAAATTGAATTTAATTTAATAGAAAAGAAAACAATTTAAATAAAAGAAAAAGAAAACAAAAAGCATTAAAAAAGAATAAAGCACAATAAAATAGAATTAAATTAAAATACAATAAAAAAAAAACAAAAAAAATTTAATTAAATTTAAATAGAAAAATAAATACAACATAAATATAATTAAAAACAATTAAATTGAAATATAATTTATATATACCAAAGTTAAATTAACTGAAAAAGGTAAATAAAATTAAACAAAATTAAATGAAATACAATAAGAAATAACAATGAAATAAAAAATTTAATTAATTTAAATTAAAGATAAATATGGAAAACTAAAACAAAATTGTAACAAAAAACGCAAAGGATAAAATAAAACGTACGAAAATTTAATGAAAAAATTTAATGAAGCAATGTAAAATAGACAAAAAATTTATTAAATAAAAATAAATAAAATACAATAAAAAATATTAATAAAATGTAAAAATTATTATTTTTTAAATAAATAAAAAAAAAATGTTTAGCGAACAAAAAACATAAAAACATAAATATACTAAGATTAAATTAAATAAAAAAATTAAATTAAAGAATGTAAAATAGATCAAAAAATCAAATAAATAAAATACAATAAAAAATATTAACAAAATATATAAAAAAAATGTTTAAGAAAGAAAAGAGGAAAAAAACACAAAACATATATAGGGGTTTTCAGTAAGAGCGCTTCAACTTTTGAACTTTTTTGAATAAAACACAAACGGTTTGACTTTTTTAACTAAGTTTTTTTTTATTATCGAGTTTGAACATATACATTTAAGTATGAAATTCGATTTCTTTTGCATGGCCACCGCGTGCACGTTTTACGAAGTCCAATCGTTGAACCCAATTTTCGACCACTCTTTTGCATAAATCGGCCGAAATTCCAGCAATTTCGCGTTCAATATTGGCTCTGAGCTCACAAATCGTCGCCGGCTTATTACTGTAGACCAATGACTTCACATAACCACAAAACGGGACGGCTTGTTAAATGGACCGTAAAATGGCCGTAATGCTCTTAAAGTAGCAGCAACAGAACGATTATTTTCATAAAAAATTTGCACGATTTGCAATCGTTGCTCAAGTGTGTAGCGTTCCACGATGAAATGTATACTAATGAAGTTTACAAATGACAAGCGAAAAATAAAAAATATTGCGTCGTTCGCCCTCCCTATCGGAAAGAAGTTGAAGCGCACCTATTAAAAAACCCTATAGAATACTAAAATTAAATTAAATAAAAAAGAACATCTAGCACAATTAAATAAAATTCTAAAAATTAAAATGAAGTCCAGTGAAAAAATTCAATAAAAAGCCAGTTAAATTAATATAATATATATATATATATATATATTAGGGCGGGTCGATTTAAAAATCGCTCATTGCTCTGTGAAAATCGTATTCTAGGGACCAAAATAAGAAGCTTTGCCGAAGGAACCATACCTCTAAAACGAATTCTGATGTCCCCCAATTTGGGTCGAACGAAAAATCCCACTTTGACCCATTTAGAGTGCTCCAATCAAGTCCAATTGTATGACCGACCCCCACTAACTTTGGACGGCCGATCCACCCATGCCAGTGGCACACCCCCTGGAACTCCCCTGGGGTTCCCCATACAATCATTCCAAAATATCACCATTTTTGGCCTTTACATGAGAAAATAAACTCAAAAGTTCGACCCGAATTGGGGGACATCAGAATTCGTTTTAGAGGTATGGTTCCTTCGGTAAAGTTTCTTATTTTGATCTTTAGAATATGATTTTTAAAGAGCAATGGGCGATTTTTTTGCGTCCCCACAAATCGACCCGACCTAATATATATATATATGATTGGCGCGTATAACCTTTTTGGGTATTTGGCCGAGCTCCTTCTCCTATTTGTGGTGTGCGTCTTGATGTTGTTCCACAAATGGAGGGACCTACAGTTTCAAGCCGACTCCGAACGGCAGATATTTTTATGAGAAGCTTTTTCATGGCAGAAATACACTTGGAGGTTTGCCATTGCCTGCCGAGGGGCGACCGCTATTAGAAAAATTTTTTTCTTAATTTTGGTGTTTCACCGAGATTCGAACCAACGAAATTCCGAATGGTATTAACGCACCAACCCATTCGGCTACGGCGCCTGCCGTATATATTAAAATAATACTAAATAAAACTATGCGAAATATAAAAAATTAGATTTTTAATATATTTCGAATTAAGAAAATTAAGTTTATAAAATAAAATAAAATACAACGAAAAAAACAATAAAAGATAAAAAATATAATTAATTAAAGTAAAGGTAAATATGAATAAAAAAGCTAAAACAAAATAAAAAAAAAACACACAAAAGATATAAAAAAAACGTACTAAAATTAAATTAAATAAACAAATTATTCTACTAAAATTAAATACAAAATGAAATCATTAAAAAGAAAACATTTAATTGGGTTTTAAAGTTAAATAGAATAAAATAGAAATCAAATCAAAAATATCAAAAAGATGTAAGAATAAAATTAATTTAAACTAAATCTAAATTAATAAAATTTAAATTGATATAAACTAATTTATTTAAAACACAATTTTAATAACAGAACAAAAAAACACAATTAAGAAAAATAAAACATAAAGAGTTAAAAAAAAATAAATGAAATTATACAAAATATAAAAAATAAAATTAATTTACGAGTTAAGTTAAAATGAAGTAAACAAATAAGGGACTGAATTGGGAAATCTTGCCCCACCCGCCCTATTCCCCAGACACTGTATCGTCGGATTACCATCTGTTCCGATCAATACAGTCAGTTCTTATTGAATCCTTGATGAATGAATCCAGTCAGAAGAACTCGAATTTTTCGTCAGAGGAATCCGATTGCTGCCTGAAAGATGGAGTAAGGTTGGAGCTTCCAATGGCACATATGTACTTCACGTACTATCATGAACTATTTAATTGTTTAAATAATTCGTAACTTTGGCTAAGAAAGGACGGAAACTTATTCCCATACACAATATTAACATATAAGATTAATAATTATAAATAGCCAATTCACTAAGATTTAACAAGAGCGCTGGCTACTAGGGTAGACTTATACTTATAAGACTGTTTTAAATTTCTTAAGGGGACAGATATCTGTAAAATTTCGAAAAAGCAATTTTTTTTTCGTAAAATGTTAATATAATTTTTTAAGAATATGTCAAACAATTTTTAGAACATAAATTTAAGTATTTCTTATATTATAGATCGTCAACCGTGATCGTCAACTCTATTCCTTGCGTTCGAGCGCTGGGAGAGATATAGTTACGTTGTATTCAAACTTTAGACGCGTTTTTCTCAAAACTATATTTTTCGAATTGGCGTACACGGTAACTCGAAAAGTTATCGACCGATCTCCCTGAAATTTTGCACATGTCTTTTTTGTTACTTTTACATTGCTTTCTTACAAGTTTTCGTAATTTTTCGAAAAAATAAAGTTCCCGAAGCAAAAATAGTAGGAAAATTCACCCCAAATTCATTTTTTTTAAACATTTTATTCCACGAATCTTTTTTTTTCATTTTTTTTAATTTATATAGAAATTATGACATTAATAAACAAAAAAATTTTTGATTTTTTCTATTCAGGTTACTGACGCCGATGATACAATGCACGCCGATTGAGAAGCCCCACAGCGACCTTCCTGGAAAAATTGAGTACTTATGCAACCGCCATTTTAAATGATTGAAATAAAATAAAAACAAAATTTTATTATTTTAATGAACAAATAAACTGTATGCCAATTTTGAAAAAAAATATATTGACTTTTTCATGTTAAAAAATTTTGATGAAAATCAGGGAAAATATGGCCGTTTAGAGGTATCTGTCCCCTTAAACAATATTTTTGAACAAATTGATTGGTGGGATATTATAATAATATGTGTATGCATGTGAATGCATGCGTGTATTCTTCGCTCCACATTACGCTGTGACTTAATCATTTTGATAGCATGCCCATTTACACACTGACATGTACTTACACTACGTACACATACACATATACATACAACATATACAAATTTTAGCATACAAAATTACTCCAGTTTTCCATTACACTCGTATTGTCCCAGCATGACTGAGCAACAACAAGTGAGCTCTTCGTCATCGTTAGGCTAAAAAATGAAGCATGCTTTTAGGTGTCTGAGTTGATGTGTTTAATGGAGTTGTATTTATTTTTAATGACACAAATAATTAAATTGAAGATCGCGTCAATTAATTACAACAACATTTAAGAAGAAAAAAATAATAATAATAAATATGGGTCATCTGTAAATATATGCGTGTGTGTGAACATAGTTGTAGCTGAAGAAGATAGTGGAGGATTTTATGTGCAGATGTTAATACAATGAAAAAACATAGTATTAATAAATCTAACATTTCTGTAGATACTTCTTTGAGCTACAGGTATGTAGAAGTATTCTGAAGTATTTAGGTTTGTGGAAAACCTAATTATATGGGGTTCTTAAATAGGCGCATAATATTTAAATTTAAATAAAAACGGCTTTGCAATATTTTTTATGAACTGCAGATTTGAAAGTTTCACCCAAAGCTTACATTTTTATTATGGTGGAGTTTACGAAGGTGTCGAATTTGCAAATTATAAAAAATTGCCATCGAATGTTAAGTCAATTGAATAAAAACCGGGCTAAAAATTTCATGTCTCTTTATTTGCCAAGGAAACAAGAAGAAGGAATGAGAACTCTAACGCCAGATTGAATAAAACAGTCTGTCGAAGTGGCGAAAGTGTTTTATTGCAAAATGAGCTAAATTAATTGATTTTGTATCTTCTCCAGAAATAGAGATCTTTTTAGAACACTCTGTGGCCATTTTTGTACAAGATCATCACCTACACCCTTAAAAGAAGAGATTTACTTAAGAAGTTTAGCCTTATTATCATTGGGTGGTTGGACCCTGAAAAGTTTATATTATATATATTTAGGAAGTTTATTTTTAATTTGCGCAAAGTTGCATACATCATTTGAATTGATGAAACAAGTTTATGGGGATGATTGTCCATTTCGTGCCAGAGTTCATGAGTTCATGCTTTACATGTTTCAGAGATGGTTGTAAGGACATAAATGACAATGAACATACGGACCGCCCAAAATCAGTAATAATCGAAAACTCCATCGAAATCTTTCGTAAATTTATCAAAAATGAACCGAAATCATCGTTGAAATTCATGGAATCGGAGGTTCAGCTCATCACCAAAACAGCGATTTATCGCATTTTAACTGATCATTTGGGCTTACGAAAGGTCTGTGCACATTTCATTCCACACAAGTTAACTGAGGACCAAAAATTGCTCACAATTCAACATTCGAAAGGTCTTACTAAAGAGACGATAACTTCCTTTACAACATTGCAGCTGGTAATGAAACGTGGGGTTTCCAACATGAACCTGAAACTTAGCATCAAAGTGCCCAATGGGAGGCTCCAGACGAGCCACCACCCAAAAAATCGTGTTTGGAGAAGTTAAAAATCAAGTTGATGGTCGAAAATCAGTCGATTCCAAGGAAATTGTCCACAAAGAGTTCCTGCCAACGGGCCAAACCATCAATGCTGTTTTCTATCTTGGCATTTTGAAGCGTTTGTTGCGTCGCATTCGTCGAATTCGCCCTGAATACCGTGAAGGAGGAAGCTGGCCTTTATTGCATGATAATGCACCATCTCATCGATCCACTCTTGGGACTGATTTTTTGACTAGGAATCGCAGTTTAACCACCAATAACTCACTGTATTCGCCTAATTTAGCTCCCTGTGGCTTTTACCTATTCGGAAAATTGCATTTGGCCATGAAAGGAAAACGTTTTGCGTCCGTAGAGGACATCCAAAAAACTTGTACCGACATCCTGAAGGATATTCCGGTCAATGACCTGAAACACTCTTTCGAAAAGCTCTTAGATCGCGCAAAATAGTGTATCGAGCCAAAGGGAATTATTTTGAATAAATAAACTCGAAGTTATTACAGCAAAGCTCCTGTTGTTTCTATTTTAGCTCAGTCTGCTTTATTTTGGACTTCACCTTGTAGGTATATCTGAAGTTGAGGGATTTAGTCGAGTTGGTTCCATATACTTGCTTATATTTTAGAATTATTATTTAGAATATTTTATTTAGGTGCGTTTTCACCTGAGCTTAGTTCTGAATGGCGTAATTATTCGAAAAAAAACTGAAAAAATGAAGACTTTCTATTTATAGTAAAGCATCTACACTAGGCCGGGTCGATTTGTGGGGAGGCAAAAAAAACGCCCATTGCTCTGTGAAAATCATATTCTAGGGATCAAAATAAGAAACTTTGCCGAAGGAACCATACCTCTAAAACTAATTCTGATGTCGCCCAATTTGGGTCGAACTTTTTAGTTTCTTTTCTCATGTAAAGGCCAAAAATGGTGATATTTTGAAATGATTGTATTGGGAACCCCCCAGGGGAGTTCAATGGGGTGTGCCACTGACATGGGTGAATCGGCCGTCAAAAGTTAGTGGGGGTCGGTCATACATTTGGACTCGATTGGAGCACTCTAAATGGGTCAAAGTGGGATTTTTCATTCGACCCAAATTGGGTTACATCAGAATTAGTTTTAGAGGTATGGTTCCTTCGGCAAAGTTTCTTATTTTGATCCCTAAAATACGATTTTCACAAAGCAATGAGCGATTTTTAAATCGACCCGCCCTAACCTACACCCCATTTCATTCAAAACGAAACGAAAAAGTTGTTAGGTGCGCATCCGGGACACACTGCTTAAACAGATAATTCTGATCAATAAAGATCCAAGTCAAAATATGTGTTTGAATTAAAAACAAAAATTAAGTTTTAAATAATTCAAAATAAATGTGATTTGAATTAAGGGGTTACATACGTCCAGAATTTTCTAAAAATTGACTTTTTTCATGTTTCGATTTTCGATATTTTCGAAAGTATAGTATCTTAAGAAAATACAGTGAAATTTTCATGCGGAAATTCCCAATATTATAGCTTCTACAGCCTATTAACCTATTAACTAGGTAGAGTGCGGTCCGCGTACTCCTTAACCTCAAACTTTAAACTCGTTTTTCTCGAAACTACTTTTTCCGGCACGGTCTGCATGATAACTCATACAGTTTTTAATATTTTTTATGCAGTTTTTTTTTTTAAATACTCGAAATTGTTTTCTCTATAGATTTGATTTTTGATATTTTTATTGGGAGGTTGAATTAGTTTTAAAGGTTTTTTTCGAAGATTTGGGGCTTGATTGTGAAAAAACGGTACAAAATATTTTATTCGAAGTATTGGCCATCGCTAGCTACAACTTTCGCCCATCTTTCGGGCAATTTCCGGATGCCGTTTCTCCAAAATTCTGGCCGCTGCTTGGCTATCCATGACTCAACCCATATTTTGGTAGCCTCGTACGAGGAGAACTGCTGGTCCGCCAAATCGAGACTCATATGCCGGAACAAATGATAATCGGAGGGAGCTATGTCTGGACTATACAGCGGGTGGGGTAACACTTCCCAGCCAAGCGTTCCAAGGTATTTTTTGACAGGTTGAGCAACATGCGGCCGAGCGTTGTCATGTTGCAAAATAACCTTGTCGTGCCTTTTTACCGTTTCCGGCCGTTTTTCTTTCAATGCTCGGCTTAAACGCATCAATTGCAGTCGGTAACGATCCCCCGTGATTGTTTCGCCCGGTTGGAGCAGCTCAAAATATACGACGCCGACCTGATCCCACCAAATGCAGAGCATGATTTTCTTGCCGTGAATATTCTGCTTGGCCGTCGACGTTGATGCGTGGCCGGGCAAACCTCATGATTTTTTGCGTTTTGGGTTATCGTAGTGGATCCATTTTACGTCGCCAGTCACCACCCGATGCAAAAAACCCTTCCGATTTTGTCGCTCGATCAGCAATTCGCTCGTAAAAAATCGCCGTTCGACGTCGCGCAGCTTCAACTCGTACGGGACCCAATGTCCTTGCTTTTGGATCATTCCAATCGCTTTTAGACGCTTGCAAACGGTTGATTTATCAACGCCCAATGATTCAGCAAGCTCTTCTTGGGTTTGGCACGAGTCCTCGTTTACCAATTCCCCCAACTCCGCGTCCTCGAACTTTTTGGGCTGGCCAAGACGCTCCTTGTCTTCGGTGTGAAAATCACCACTTTTGAATCGTCGAAACCAGTACTCACATGTTGAAATCGACGGAGTATGGTCTGGGTAGGCCTCCTGCAGCAATTCACGGGCTTGGGCTGTATTTTTTTCAAATTGAAGCAGAAAAGCAAAGCTTCCCCCAAATTGCGTTTCGACGGCACGAAAGTTGACATACTCGGAGCACGAAAACACTGCGTTGTTTATACTTCAGCGAAATGACAGATACTGATAAACAAAGCCTAGGGATGAGGCTTTGTCATGAATATATATTCAGTATTGCCAACGCGATAAAGTGATAAATAGCGCCATCTGTGTGTCACCTTTAAAACTAATTCAAACTCCCAATATCAAAAAAATGTATGACCATAATTAAAGTTTGACATTTATAACGTAAAACGCATACTTTTTTTCAAATGCCGTAAAGTGCAAAATTTTTCAAAATTCAAAAATCCGGGCATACAGACTATAACTACGACTTTATTTTACAAGATTTTCTTTACTTTTTACAGATTCATCAACATTTCAAGGAGAAAAGATGCAGACCTTGGAGAACTTTTTTTCATTGCACTTTGGGTCACGTGATTTTTTGTATACTAATTTTTGTAAAGAAAAATTAAAATACATTTTTTTATAAAGTTTAAGTACTAATAAATATTGTATAACAATTTCTTATATTTATTTCTATTGCTATCCCTTCTAAAAACAGTATTACCTTTTAGCGCATTTTTGGCGCTGCCCTTTAAAAAAAAATTTAACTTGAACTTGGCAGACCCTGTATTACTCTCATAAGTACAAAAACCGCTGCGCATGCACAAAAACACTTAAACAAAAATTCCATAAATATGTGAAGATTAAATTTACGAGTCCTTTTGAGCCTCTCAAACAAAGCACAGACCAGCACATCAACACGAAAGCAGCCACACACATACATACAGAGAGTTTTGAAAAAGGAGAAATACAAAAAAAGAAAATCAATAATAGTCGTAAAGTAACAAAAGACGTGTACACTCCTTTCACTTATATAGCTGGTAATCCTGTCACATTTTCAATCTCCAGCCGATAACGAAACTTATTTCACAAAGTGCGTGCGTGCGTGCGTGTGCGTGTGTGTGTGTGTGGTGTATGAATGTTTAAGGCTTTTGGATTTATAAGTGGCCCATAAATGCCTTCATTACCATAAATTGCAAAACACTTTGACGCCAAATGGCCATTAATAATAATAAAATAATAACTACGTGTTTAGACGAATGGGAGGAGGGTCAAAAGCCAAAAGGCAACTCTCCGTTCCTCGTTTATATGTAAATCATAAAATTTCGCCAAACAAGATATTCCCGTCGTGATAGGGTTAATAACAATGAGCTGAGTTATGAATTGAAAATGAAAATGAAATTTTAAACACAAATTGAAAGTGATTTTAACGAGTATGCGAGGCACAGGTGTCTGCGTGGAGCGGCAAGCGGGGTAAGACAAGGCTTGCGGGAAACAAGTATACGGGAAGAGCGGAATGGGTAGATGAGTGTGAGTGTGGTCTGCATGATTTGCAAGTTTACAACAATGGTTGTAAAAAAAGTCTTGCTTGCTGTAGCGGATTGAAGATTTATAGTAATAAATATTAAGTATTAGTGTGTATGTATGTATGTGTGTATGTACTTCCATACATACAAGTATTACAGAAAAATGATGGTTTCCCCTTGAAGCTCTCAAACTTCAAGACGCAAGTCATTAAGAAGATTTATGGGCTATCATAAAGAGATCAAAGTTGTAAAGACCAGTAAGATAAGTGGAGGCTAAAAAAATCACTTTGTTCACTCTCAGTGCTGGCAACACAGCTGCAGCGGTTCAAGTTTTTCACTTAATTTGATTTAATTTAGTTGTGTATTTTGGGTTCTAAGAATTAAAATAACTTAAATATAGATTTTTTTAATCCTTGAAGTGTATGATTTTAGCTGAAAGGCGTAATAAAAAAAAAGTGATAAATTAACAAATAGGTTTTCTAGGGACTGACTACGCCATAGACGAGTGTTTTTGTGCGTGGCGTGATGGCCTATAGCAGACCTTAAAATATTAGCCGAAGGCCTTGGCAGCCAGTGCTTGTTCCTTTTTTTCTTACCTTTTAAGTGGAATAATTATATATAATTATTACTCTTTTCAATTAATAAAATTAATAAAATAAAAATATTAGAATGAAAGACAACTGTTATCTAGTAGCAATTTCCTGTAGTCATTTATCAAAAACAAAAGTAACCGAATATCAAGAAAAAATTGTCTTGGAATGTATCCGTAGAATTGGGCAGCCGCTATATAAAACAGCCATGCAATGAAAAACCTCCTTTTCGAAACACGAAAACGGCGAAAAGCGAGTGGAATGCAGACTAAAAGGCCTGAAGATTACAAGGCATCTGGCTATAACATCTCATTCATTAAGGGGTTACATACGTCCAGCGGCGCCAAAAATAGGCTAAAAGAAAAACGGTACGGAAAGTTTGCTTATTGTCGTAGCCATTAAGCAAAAAAACAGGCTACATCGCTGAACACCATAAGTTGTCATGAACACGCGATGAAAACTTTTCACAGAGCGTCAATTTTCGTGATATAGTTATACGATTTGTAAACTTTGTTGAGGCGTAAGTCTTTCCATGATGCAGAGAGTTTACAAAAAGTAAGAAAATCAATAATAGTCAGTAATGTCAACGAATAAGACATCGTTTACCGATGCTGGAAGTGTTCTAGTGAAACCTTTCTCCAAGTTTGTCAGACATATATCTTTTAAAGATTTTCAAATTCGAAAGAAAACGACGAAGGCGTCGAAAATGAAGAAAACACTGGCCACTCTCAGATATACCACCAGTTGTCGGAGCGGTGCACACTTTTCTCGATGCCAGTGGACAATCGGGTGCCTTTCGTTAGGTAGGAACCCGCTAGGAAGTATGATGTTTTCATCCCAGATAGAGATCAATGGTTAAGTCCAGAGAACCTATTAATGGGATATCAGCAGACTTTCTACAGTGACGGTTCCAAAACTAGTGATGAAAGCGGATCTGGATGGTACTTACACGTACAGATGGCCAATGTATTCCTTACTAAAGTCTATGTCATCTAGAATGTGGCGTACTGGGTAATTGAGAAAAAGTGGCGGAGCAACAGTATTGAAATTTGTAGTGACAGTCAAGCTGCATTGAAAACCCTTGCTAACCCACGCTGCTCTGCGAAGTTGGTCGGTGAATGTAAGACAAAACTGAACAGTGTTGCAAAACACCCCAAAGTTTGTATTTTTTGGGAACGAGTTGACTGATAAACTGGCGAATGAAGGCTCTTCAAGTATGCCATTAGGCCCTGATAGGTGTCGATTCTGCATCGATTCAACTATGGATTGACGACTTCATGAGGCCTACCCATAGAGGACGCTGATCTGTGTTGAACCTGTACAGAGTAGCAAAGTGCTTTGTGAAAGAAAACAAATTTCTGTGTAATAAAATAATAATTGGCGTATAGGATCTTGTCGCTCAGTGTTATGCATGGTGAAAAGATTATTACCGTTATTAGAATCTGAGCGAACCAGCTGATGGTCTGTCGTAGTCGAGGTTATGAATCGATTTGTTTACAAAAAAACCAAGAATGTTTTAGTGACATAGGAAAAAAATCATCAGTTCCACTTCAATGCCGTCTAAACAATGACCGATTGGACGAGTGCGTGAATATGCGTGAAATGGTTGTGCAGCATTCGACTGAGTCCCCGAAGTGACGTGGTAGTTCAAGTTCCCCACACAAGTTTCTTTTTGCCAATACTTGAGGGGGGGGGGCGGTCAATGGTTTATGAGTTCTCAAAAGTGCATCTTTTTGCGATTTTTTGTTTTAAATAAAAAATTAATTTAGCACTACAAAATGTTTTCCATCTTTTAATGAACATTTAAAAAGTATAAAAAATTTTGTACTGGTTAAGATAAGTTGAAAAAAATGTTTAACATAGAAACGCTGGAATTTCCAACTGGCGCACAAGATACAGCTCGTAATTATTATCTAAAGCTAAAAATTCAAATGGGTTTCTAATTATTATGATTTTTTACTCTAGATGAACTAAGAAAACTGAGAGAATTTCCAAAATTTAAACTTTTTTGAGGTTTCAAAGAAAAAAATGCCTTTCTATAAAAGAAAGTTCACTTCAACTTGGTATAAAAATCTTGAAAAACTGTTTTTAATCTATTTTGCTAGTTCAAATAGAAGAGAATTTAATACTGAAGGGAACAAACTATGATTCATTTCAAAAGATTCATTAGTTTTTTTTTCATTCATGTACGCCAATTCAAAGAAATCATAAAAATGAAAAGTCGAGAAAAGAAGATAAAGTTTGTACTATAGCTGTCCGGTCACAGCGTTACTACCTAACGCTCGCCTATCTTTGGCTTTGTATCTACGGAAATATTGAGAATTAGGCTCTGTAACTTTGTGCGAATATTCTGAAATATATTAGGAATCGCTTAAAACGAAAAAAAAAAATTGATTTTTTTGACCTTATAAACCAGGCTCCCCCTTAAAGAGCAAACCTGGAAAATCTATTATTTTTGAGTGTTCTATACTGTTGTTGTTGCTTTAGTTTTTATAGCATACAACATTTCCCATGCAATGTTGAGGAATGCTGCTGAAGGGACTATTGCCACTTAGCCGGATACAAATTCGGGTTGGTCCGCAACGAGTGCCGTCTTTTACTTCCATTCACTTCGGCGAACGAAAATTGCATAAAGCACTACATAAAAGTGAGACTCTTCAGTACTTTGTTAATTTTTGAGCACGCGTTGATGGATAAATTTCCAAGGTGACAAATGATCTTTTCTACAGGTTTTTCTTTGATCTCAATCAGATTCCAGCATTTCCTATTTTTACATACTGTTTTATTAAAAAATTTTTATTTTCGCATTTATATTTTATAGGAATATACCAGGGAGGTTCAATAAGTAACCGTGTTAGAAATGAAGACACCATTTTTTCAAAGATTAAAGTTTAAGTTTTTTTATTATTCAACATAGTCCTCGTTTAGAAAGATACACTTCTCTCAATGCTCCAGCCACTTTTTCAACCGCTCCAAAAAATAGGATTTGTCGAACTCCCCAAAATACGCCTCTGACTCGGCGATGACTTCCTCGTTGGAACTAAATTTATTCCTGCGAGCTATTTCTTAATGTTAGGAAAGAAGAAAAAGTCACAGATAGCCAGTTCGGGGGGAATAAGTGTGGTGTGGCGGCAATTCATAACGCAATTCATTGTAGTTTGGCGGCAACAACTCTGGATGAATGTGCTGGTGCATTATCCTGATGAAGCAGCATTTTCCTTTTCGCCATAGGCGGTCGTGTCTCCTCCATTTTTTTTGTGAAAGCGCTCCAATAACTCACTGTAGTATTGTAAAGTGATCGTGCCTAATTTTTCTAAAAACTTGATGAGGATGACGCCGTTCGCATCTCAAAAAATCGTGGCCATCTCAAAAAATAGTGTCCATGACCTTTCCGGCCGACCTTTCTTCGTCTTCTTTGGAGTAGACTCCCAGCGAGCAGTACATTGTTTTGATTGTTGCTTAGTTTCTAGTGTGTAATGATGAATCCAGATTTCATCAACGCAACAACTCTCTCTTGAATTGCTCCAAACACTGCTTCGATGTGAACAGCCGCATCTGCTTGTTGTTGCTTGTGAGCAATCGCGGCATCCATCGGGCCGACAATTTTTTCATAGCAAACTTATCATGTCAAATATTAATTGCCATTCCAGTCGACATACCTATGGCCTCTATTACCTCGCGCTCTTTCGTTTGTCGATCAGCGAGAATCATGTCGTGGACTTTTTTAATGATTTCCTCTATATCCAAATCTGCCGGGCATCTGGTGGCTCCTCATCAAAAACGGATGTTCTTTTGGCCGAGTTTAACAAAGCGCGCCAGTCGTTTTTTCTCATGCTAACCGGCGCCAGTTGGACACATCAAGTGAAGTCAAGTCCTTCTCCACCTGACCTTTCCAACGCAGATGAGGCCTTCCTCTTCTTCTACTACCACCAGCTGGTGCCGCATCGAATACTTTCAGAGCCGGAGCGTTTGTATCCATTCGGACGACATGATCCAGCCAACGACCCCGCTGGATCTTTATTCGCTGCACTATGTCTATGTCGTCGTAAAGCTCATACAGCTCATCGCTCCATCGCCTGCGATATTCGCCGCTGCCAAAGTGCAAGGGTCCAAAAATTTTGCACAGAATATTTCTCTCAAACACTTCAAGCGTCGCTTCAACGGATGTTGTCATCGTCCACGCTTCTGCCCCATACGTTAGCACGGGCATGATGAGAGATACGCGAGTGCGCCGACTGTTTGTTTGATGACTTCGTTTTGTCCTCGTTAACCACCAGACCCATTCGCTTTGCCTCTTTATCCAGTTTGGAGAAGGCAGAACTAACAGCGCGGTTGTTAAGGCCGATGATGTGAACGGATGAACATCCACGTTCAAGTACGTTGAACCAATATCTAACTGTGGTCATAGATGGCAAAGTGTCCTCATAGACATTATCTCCTCGCATTTTCTTGCTTTTATCTCCTCTCATTTTTTCCTATCCAAAACAAGAAGTGAATTACCGAACGATACTCGTTTTCCATCTCATCGAAAATCACGAATCACGTCTTACGCGAATAGCTACCAAATCCAAACTAGACTATCAATCAGTCTGAAATGTGTTTTACCATCACTTGACAGATAGCAGCACATGATGCTAACACCAATTTCCCTCAGGAACTCCCTCTGACATCAAGCACAGGTACTTACTCCACTGCTTTCGTAGAAAGCTGCTCAAACAATTCTTCTGATATTTCCACATTTCCCATAATCCAAAAGTTAATTTTATTTATACCAACATATTTCAGAACAAAAATCGTTTAAGCAGAGAACACAAAAGAAAGAAAGAAATCTATACATCCCAACTGCAAAATTTTTAATGTTGCCATTGTCAGCGGCAAATGTTATTTTTGACGATCACACGCCAATGTCATTCTGGGTATCGCTAACAATTTATTGCTTTTGTTTTTGCTAGGTTTTGATGTCATCAACAATGTTTCTTTCTGCTGCAGTTGACTATTTTATTTTTATTGTTGTTGTTAAAAAAAAAATACTATGAAAAAATATTAGCAGCAACTATAAAAATGTTAACGTTGCAGAAAAATACGAACCCAAGGGAGGTTTAAAACTAAAACGAAGCGGTGACATGCCGTTATGGCTCACATCGTTATCGCTGTCAATGCGTAGGAGTGCGAGTATTTATGCACCACCTTGAGCAAAAAGTTCCCGAAATATATTCAAAATACAAGTCTGCTCCTCAAAAGCGATATTATCGTCTTCCAAGTAGTGCCCATCAACTGCAACGCACTTATGCCCGTGTTTGATCCAGCTCCCGAAACATTTCTGGAACACTATTTTCGGTATAGCCATCAGAGACGTCTCGATTTTTCTATTACTTTCTTGCGGCTGTTAAAACATGCCCCATGCAGTGGTTTCTTGACTCGATCAAACAGAAAACCTTCGTAGGGACCCATATCAGGTGAACTCGATGGCTGTTGGATGGTATTCGTTTGGGTTCTTGATCAAAAATTCACGGATAATTATGGCACTGTGCGACGGTTCGGTATCCTGGTGCAAAATGCATGACTTCTTTTCACACAAAACACTTCTGTTTTTGGCGCAGTGCTTCACGTAAACGTCTCATAGTCTCCGAATAACAGTCCTTATAATATTAGTCTGATATTTTGGCGAAAATTCGAGGTGTACAACACCCTGGCAGTCCATAAATGAGCATCGCTTTCTTCTTTGACTGAAACCGACGTGGTGTTTTTTGGCTTTGGTGCATTCGGAGCTCTCCACTCACTCGTCTAATGTCTAGACTGCGTGTCGAAATCATAAACCCACGTCTCGTCTCGAGTAATAATGCGTTTGATGAATGCTGAGTTGGGTTCAGCTTTGGAAATCATGTCTTTGTCGTTTTTTAACGCAGTCTCTTGTTTGCATGAAATTCAAGGTCTTTGGGACCAACTTTGTAACACGACGCAAACCTAAACGATTAACTACAGTATCCTGAACGGATCGATGAGGAATGCTCAAGTCCTTTGCCAGCTTTCTGATGGTTAGTTCTTGGTTTTTGATCAACTTTTCTTTCACTTGATTGATGCTTTCCTCAGTTTCAGCTGTCGACGGTCTGCTGTTCGTCGTCTTCGATGAAGTCGCGATCTCTTCTGAAGCTTGCTGTTATCCGCTGCTTTCTTTAGAGTATCATTACCGAAAAAGTTGCCCTACATATCTAAGCTTTTCGCATCACTGAACCCTGCTTTAATGCAAAATTTAATAAAAACTCGTAGTTGCAAATTTCATTTTCCAGGCCATTTTTGAAACTCCAAAAAAGTCGTAAACAGGTGCATTGGTAGATTTACTCAAGACGGCGTGACTTTTAAGAACACCAAGCAATGCCGGCAAATTTGTGGTAGCAATGTTAATCACCGATGTGGCCACCTAACAAAAAGAACAGAAACATAACTCAAATCAGTTGACTTAGAGCGCCACCTGGTGCTTATTCCGGGAACTTTTTGATCAAAGTAGTAGGAAGGCACTTCAACATAACACGATGTAGCCGATTTAAATGATGGTTGCGAATGTGTTCTTGTTTACCGCTTTGGTTTTATCAGGAAATTGCGAATTGCACTGCGCGTAAAGTGCAAAGTTGGTTGGGAGAGAACGGAAGGGGAGATGAAAGAAGGATAAATTACAGATGTTTATAAAATTTTTGTAAAAATGTCTTTAAAATATTGAGACTTCTTCACATGAGATACTTTTTTTCCATTTTTGTTTTTGCCTTCCATCTGAAGCTGGCTTTAAATGCCGATTAATCACCAATATCTGTCACCTCGGTTGTTTTCTTGTTATCTCCACAGAACGAAATTTATCGATTTACCCTTCAAAAATGCTGAGAAATCTTTTATTTTCCAAAGTCAATTTTGTGTAGCCTACGGAGTTCGACCATTGAAAGGAAATCAAAATCATCTTAACTGACGAAACGCATTTTTACCTCGGCGGCTATGTTAGCAAGCAAAACTGTCACATTTGGGGGTTGGAAACGCCGCACGCGATCATTGAGAAGCAAATTCATTCTCAGAGAGTTTGAAGTGGTGACATCATTGGCCCATTTTTTTTTCAAATTGCTGTTGAAAACATTGTTCGGTCAAGGTGGAGTATTGGAGCATGATAAATGATTCTTTTTCAGGACGGAAATTGAAGACATGCACATGGACGGTATTCGGTTTCAGTAGGAAAGCACGCCATGTCACACAAAATTTTATTTGTGCTAACTTTTTTTCTTACTAAAAAAAGAAACACCATAGAAGGTTACCCTTTATTCTTGCTCAACTACAAAATATTTAGCAGCAGATGCTTTCACAACTTTTTATGAATTTCTATTGCTGTTAAATCTTCCAAAACAAAGAACTACCCGCATACCTGCTAAGGATCCTTCAAAGGTACCTGAGCGACCGTGAACTTCTGTATGACACACCAGAGGGTTAGAAAACTAAAGCGGTAACGTCTGGCGAAGCCCAAGGATCTATTCTTGGCTCCGATCTCTGAAATCAGAGCTACGACGAGATCCTGAGCATGGAAATGCTAAAAGACACATATCTCGCGGGATACGCGGACGATATAGCGGCGATCATATCAGGGCGAGATACCGAGGACGCCAGGAAGAAGCTGAACCGAGTGATGTTAAGGACCCATTTTTGGTTTAAGGACCATGACCTGGTGCTCGCCAACTATAAGACCGAAGTCATTCTGATGGCATGAGGTCACATGTTACTCGAGGTCAGTATGCAACTAGGCGACACGTCCGTAGTGACTCAAAAAGCGAGGAAATACCTGGGCATTCAACTCGATTGCAGGCTTAAGTTCTGCGTCCAGATGTGGCACACAGCTACTAAAGCAGCGAAGGTTATGGGAATGCTAAGCAGACTAATGCGAACATCGGTGGACCAACAGAGATTTGAAGAAGGGTGATCATGCCGATCACAAACACAAATACTCCTATACGGCAGCGAAATATTGGGAGATGCGCTAAACTGCAAAACAAAGTGCAAAGCACTGGAGGGTGTACAATGAACAGCGGCACCCAGAGTTGCTTCAGCCTACCATACTATCTCAGGCGCAGCAGTTTTTGTGATCAGTGGTCTCACAGCCCGGCAACGAGTGCATGTGTGGGATTCTAGGAAAAAACTCGCCACCACGGTGATGCCAAACCATGCAGCGGTGGCAAAGCCTATAGGAGACTGAATCGAGTGGCAGATGGACGCCAAAGGTAATTCCTACAATAGGCAAACGGGCTCAAAGGAACTTCGTGAAAGTGACTAATTTCCTGACTCCGTTCCTTTCGGACCACGGATACTTCTAGAAATATCTATACTGCTTGGGTAAGGTAAACTACTCAAGGTGCATATACAGCGAAGCACCGAGCGATTACGCCGAACACACGTTCTTTAGTTGCGACAGATAACTCAAGTGGAAATGGTTCTAAGGAAGTAGATTGACGACATCGCGCCGATCAATGCGAGAATAGGTGGAAGGCCGTTAAAATATACGTTAGAAGCGTATTTCGGAGAAAAAAGATAGACCTCGACGCAGTACAATAGAGCAAAGCCTTACAGACAGAGACATAAGAAGACGAGCCGATAGCGTGAAACTGGCTACAAGCACGTGGGCGAATAGAACTGATCCATTTTATGGACGTCATTGCGGACCCTGACGAAGTAATGCAGAAAGTACTCTCGCGAAGGAAGTCTGCCCAGAAGAGGAAGAGGGATGGTTTTAGTGGCTACGTGCATTTTGAACCCTGCCTCACCGACCAAGAAAACGAGAACAAAAAAAAAATAAGAAAAAACAACTTTTCCACTTTACGATATGTGATTATTTCTATTGTAAAAACATACAGTGTCTAATCGACTTCAAATGGCTTGTAAATATTGAATAAATCTAAAGATCGCAAAAAGTTTGCGTGCAAATGCAAAATTAAGTATTTTGAATTTTGATTCTACTATTCGGCCGCCGTAGCCGAATGAGTTGGTGCGTGACTACCATTTTGAATCCAGAGAGAACTTAGGTTCGAATATCGGTGAAACACCAAAATTAAGAGAACCATTTTTCTAATAGCGGTCGCCCCTCGGCAGGCATTGACAAACCTCCGAGTGTATTTCTGCCATGAAAAAGCTCCTCATAAAAAATATGTATCTGCCGTTCGGAATCGGCTTGAAATTGTAGGCCCCTCCATTTGCGGAACAACATCAAGCCGCACGTCACAAATAGGAGAAGGAGCTCGGCCAAACACCCAAAAAGGATGTATATATGTATATATAGGTATATACATGTTTATTGTGTGTTGATTTCTAGGTATAATTTAATTGGTCTTATAACTATTTCGTGTGGTGTATAAATTAATATTTCAGTTCTTTAGTTTCTTTATCTTAGTTTCGTATTGCAAGCCCCTAGACAGTTTTAAGTTTCATTTTCCATTTCTCATTTTCCAACCAACACGAAAACAAAAAATAAACCTTCAGCTTACAATGCAGTAAAAAGTGCAACACACAACAGAACAAAAATCTAAAAAAATTAAAGTAAAAATATTTCCTGTAATTTCGATTTCACTTCGCACTTTGTTGGTCAACTGAAGATGCTCACTTATAAAAGTTTAAATTTCTCCCTGCTGGCAGTATGAAAAAGTTCAGAGAGCAACGGATTTCGAGTTAAGAAAACTAACACATACAAAAGCATAATAGCCAAACAGGACAATGCAAAAGTGCACGCACACATATATACAAACAAATAATATGCAACAATGTGGCTGCAACTTTGTACCATAGCGCAATACGTCTTGACATATCAAGAAATTCCATGCGAGCCACTTAAGCCGTCACCCAGAGGCCCCCAAATAGCAATGACAGATGCGTACCGAAAGCGCTGTGAGAATTTGCTCGTGCTTTGTGTAGAAAGTGTCGTTTGTCATGACTCACTGTTGTTGTAGTCGTTGTTGTATTCCAAGTATCAGCAGGGAATGCCGGACAATTGGTTGCAACTACGACTGAGTGCCAATGGATAACGAGTTTGCGAGAGTTCTACAGCAACAAGCCGCACGAGTGAGGCAATAAAATTATTGCCAATTGGAAAGTTTTGAGCCAATTTGCAGTTCGACGCAAAGTGTTTATTTTATTTTATTTTAGTTTATTTAGTTATTTTTTGTCTTTTTTATTACAGCTGTAGTCTAGGACACTTGCGAATAGCATAAAAAAGATAGGGCGTCATTTGTATGTATGTATGTGGGAAGCTTAAAGTGGTAAAACTATGTGCATATATTTGTCTCTGTTCAAATATTTGGTAATGTGTCATGAGATAATGGACATACTTATTTTCATACCTTTCATATCTTATTTTGCACTCTAAGCGAGCAGGCCGAAATACGTGAATGCGAGCAGCTTGAGATGCTGGCCAATAGGAGCAACGCCCGAAAATTGAAGCACAAAGATTGGCCACTCATCTAACACCCGTCTCCTCCTGGACCCAACCCGTCGAAACAGCTAGTTTCCTGGGCCTACCGTTAGATGAGCTAGATGAAGACGACCGGTGATTACGCTACACTAACAGGGCAAAGATACTGCTACAACAACAACAACAAACGGCTTACAGAAGGTTTTAAGAGAGGGGCGTTTTCCTGTAAGAACAAAGACGCCGATCTGGAGACTGACATCCAGGGCATTCTTAAATTATGGAGGGAACACTTCACGAATCTGTTAAACAGTGACAGCTGCGCATGTCACAGAGAATGTGAAGATCCCGATACCCCAATCGTCGAGGACGGAATTGTCGTTCCGCTACCCGACCATGACGAGTTGAGAATAGCGATAACGCGGCTAAAGAACAACAAAGCCGCGGGCGCCGACGGACTGCTAGCTGAGCTATTCAAACAGAATAGCGAGGATCTGGTAAGGTGCTTGCATCAGCTTCTATGCAAAATATGGTCAGATGAAAGCATGCCTGCCGACTGGAATTTTAGTGTACTCAGTGCCCAATCTATAAGAAGGGTGATACTGCAATTATCGCGGGTTAGTCTTCCAAATATCGTCTATACGATTCTAGCGAGCGTATTGTGTGAAAGGCTGAAGCCCGCCGTCAACCAACTGATTGGACGTTATCAGTGTGGCTTTAGACCTGGAAAGTCTACCATCGACCAAATATTCAAAATACACCAAATCTTGGAAAATACCCATGAAAGGAGAATCGACGTACACTGTCTTTTTGGCGATTTTCAAGCTGCTTTCGGCAGTGTGAAAAGGAATTGCCTATAAGCCGCTATGTCTGAATTTGGTATCCCCACAAAACTAGTACGGCTATGCAAGATGACGTTGCTCAACACCAGCAGCGCCGTCAGAATTGGGAAGGACCTCTCCGAGCCGTTTGATATCAAACGAGGTTTCAGACAGGGTGACTCGCTGTCGTGTGACTTCTGTAACCTGATGTTGGAGAGCATCGTATGAGCCGCAGAACTTAATCGCTCAGGCACAATATTTTATAAGAGCGTACAATTGTTGGCTTATAGCGATGATATTGACATCATCGGTCTTAACAAACGCGCTGTTAGTTCTGCCTTCTCCAAACTGGATAAAGAGGCAAAGCGAATGGGTCCTTTGGGGTGCGTGAAGGAGGACAAAATGAAGTACCTTCTGTCATCAAACAACCAGTAGTCACATTTGCGTACCACATGCGGCAACCACGTCCTAGTTGACAGTCATGATTTCGAGGATACACAACGCTCCGGCTCTAAAAGTATTCGATACGGTACCTGCTGGTGGTAGCAGAGGAAGAGGAAGGCCTCCTTTGCGAAAAAAAATCTACCGGTTTTATGGCAATTAAAATCAATGATTGACAGCTTTAGTCTCAGCCCATTTAAAGATTTTATGGTTGGTTCGTTGGTTAAAGAGATAATTCTTCCAGAATCCAACTAGCGCTGCCGCACAATTTTGTTGCCACATCCTCGTTACCTACTTGTTTAACGGTTATTTACAGCATGACTACATCCAGTCTGTGGGGTTGAAGAACCTTATTAGGTTGTTCACGTCTAAGCCAGACCGGTGGTCGAGATTCTCGAACAGCGGTTGGCCCAGGGTTAACATTCTGTCCTTCCATAGGGCAGGGCATTCACAGAGGAAATGGAAGATTATTTTCTCTTTCTCCGGTTGTTTGCAACTGTGACAGTATGTATTGTGAGGGATGCCCATTTTGGCAGCTTGTTCTCCGATAGACCAAAAGCCAGTTATGAATGCCGTTAGTCTCCAGGCGTCCCGTCGTTTTATTCTTATTAATGCCGGTGATTGCTTGAGGTTGTAGGTGGGCTATAACGTTCTGCTAATTTTGCATTTCGTCTGGTCTTTTCACCTACAATCCGCGATTTGGAGGTATTTTCGGAAAATTGTACTGCACCTAATGGTGTGAATATCGATTCTGCAAGAGCGTTATTCATGGCAGCCCCTTCTTGCCACTTCATCTGCTTTTTCGTTAGCTTCAATGTTCCGATGTCCCGGGACCCAGATTAAGGTAACTTTATGGTTTTCGCTCAAGGTGGTAAGGCTAGTCCTGCCTTGTTCCACCACTTTAGAGGTTGTTGTAGTCGATCCCAGTGCCTAGATTGCAGCTTGGCTATCCGAAAGAATAGCGATATTACCCTTAAAAGAGGGATCTGCGATTAGTAGCTTACAAGCTTCCCCAATTGCCAGTACTTCCGCCTGAAAGACACTGTAAGCATTAGGGAAATGCACAGATCTTTCAATTTTAAGTCTATGAGAATATACATATACCAGGTTCAACCCAACAATCCATTTTACTGCATCTGTATAGACTGTAGTGTCAAAGTTGTTTAGAGAGAATCCCTTATTCCATTCTTCCTTAGATGGAAAGAGAGTGGAAAAATTTCTATTGAAAGTTACCGTCGGCACATATAGTCAGTCCTCACCGAGGTTAACTGAGTTTGTCGCAATAATAGACTAGCATGACCTTAAGTTTTTTCTCTCCATCGACCCGCTTCATTTAACCTAAATGCACTCATGGTTTGCCGTCTTCTTAATATGTAGTGATATTGGAATAACGTGTGTCAGTGTCTCTCTAGGACATGAACTGATTGCACCGACCAATATTGCACAGGCTGATCTTTGTATTCTGCCGAGTAATTTGGAATTGTACTCTCTCCCTAGAGCTTTCCACCAATCTACCGCACCATATGATAAAATTGGTCGTATGACCGCCTTATACAGCCCTAATGTATGCTTAGGTTGAAGACCCCATCTTCTCCCAAGCATACGTTTACAGGCATATAAAGCAATTTCTGTCTTCCTTATGGGAGGAATTATGGAAGGTAGGTAAAATGGCAAGAGTGCCACAGGCACAGTTCAAGTAGCACTTACGTGCCGTTTGGTATGTGGACCTTCAAAGAAAAATTATTGGGAAGAGAAAACCTTCTACAGCCATACAGTGCTGTTGAAGGAGTGGAGGAGAGAAAATGGATCTAGGCTGGAGAATTTCTTCAAGTCACTCCCAAAGGGCACGCTAAGGAATCTCAAGCGCCTAGCCGCCAGAGCCGGACTTTTTCAGAGAAAATTATGGAATTAAATAAGAAAAATTTGAGAAATATTACAAGAATTTCAACAGAGCGATTTTTTAGATTGCGATTGAATTATCATCTTACTTATCTGGGAATATGCTTCAATGGGGTTTGCAGGCTATGTAGCGGCGAAGGTGAAACCGCCAAACGTGTGCTCGTATCATGTCCAGCACGAATGCATAAACGACACAAACACCTGGGCATGAATATATATTACCAGTGGAGGAAAAAAAATTCAATAAAATAATACAAATACTACCTCATTTACTGGGGACGTTGTGATCAGAGAAATACTCTGAGTCCATGAAGGCGGCAGAATAGATTTTTCAAGTTGGAGCTCCCTCATAGGTATTAATCAGTATATGTATGTACGCATGCATATTCGCCATTGCATCTATGCGAAAAAGATCTCCCGCAAAATAGAGGGTTGTTGTGTTTGCAACATAAATATCTCAGCAGCTCATGCATTGTATTTCAAACGAAAATTCTTCAATGTCCTTCTTTTATTTTCCTTTAAATATCTGCCCTGTCGCTGCACTATATCTGCCAAAGCAAATCTCATAAATTCACGTAAAAATTTACGCAAACAAACTTCGCCCATCAATAACGCATTTCTCACACCTTGCCGGGCGGAACCAATTCCACATTCAAAAGCGCGAATCTCCGCTACCACTCGACCTCCTCTTTAGAGGAGCATTCGCTATTTGCAGCTTCGATGGAAAACGCATTCAAAGCCACAAGAGAAACAAGAGTCACCAAAATGCAATTGAAGTCAAGCGCTGTGACGGTGCTGACAATTTTATCAGCGGATTATTTTTGGCGACAATCGCCGCACATTCATTTCGGGGCAGGCAGCTGTTGTAGCAACTATGTACTCGTATGTATGTTTGTGCGTATGTCACGCAACATTTTTGTTTGTGCGCGTGCTGCCTGTTTATGTATGAGTTTGTTTTTTTGTTGTTGAGTCATTGTGTTTATGCGTGCCGGCACATTGCAATCGGTTGATATGCGTGATTTTGTGTGATTTATGCGCACGAGTTGGCATGCGTTGTGATGCGAGGCTATGTTTTGCTTTGCTTTTGCATGCGCGTGATCTCAATTGTTTGTATATGTATTTGTATGCGTGTATGTGTGTATTTGCGTGTCAGTTGCTTTCACTGGCTGCGCATGCAAATAATTCGCAGCTCATTAATCTGTTCTGCGTGTTGACGACGATGAGTCTGTTGACGGTTATGTTGTTGATGCTGCCGGGATGCTGCTGAATTGCTAAAATGTTGCCGGCAGCGATGTTGGTATAGTTCAATCTTTTGAATTTTTTTTTTTTTTTAGTAAATATATTTCGCGAATGCCTGGCAGCGGGGTGATTGTCGCGAAATTCTTTTCCGCCTAATGAAGTGACAAATTTATGAGCTGATAACTGCAACTTTGTAGCTGCTTAGTTGCAGAGGGCGGAAGCAAATGAGCGTAAAAACAAGCACTGCACATATCGAAAATTATTTGCTAGAAAATACGTTTCGAAACATTCAGTGAATCTATTCACCAAACAACTGGCACAACAACATGACTTAAACAATGAGTGGCCGCCGTAGGCGAGTGGATTTGGGCGCAACTAATATTCGTTTGGCATTGGATTCTGATGGACGCTGACTAACTTTCTGTGGGTATTGGATTTCATGCATACTATAGACGTGAATCATCAAAAATAGAAACGTTTTTAAATTAATTTGTGCACAAAAAAACTTCGAAAGGAAATCTCAACAAAACTCTTATCAAAATATGTATGTTTATACAGTTTGGTTGAAAAGTATAGCAACCGCCACTTATTCCACTAATTTATATACATATGTAATGCTGATTTTTTAAAAGTTATAGGAAAGCTTTTCAAAAAAACACACGTAAAATTCAGAAAAATGCATGCAATTTTTATTTAAATCGATAGTACAGTCCATATAATTTAATGTTTGAAAATTATTTCATGCAAATGTTGACCGCGACTGCGCTTCAAATGGCCCATCCGCATACTCTTTCCAATGTTTCGGCCGGTATCTCATATATAAATGCTTCATTGTTGTCTCCCAATGGGTTAATTGAAGCAGGCTTGCCTGAATAGACATGAGCTTTAACATAGCCCCACAAAAAATAATCTAAAGGCTTTATATCGCACGATCTGGGTGGCCAATTGACAGGTCCCGAACGTGAAATAAAATGTTCACCGAACTCGCCTCTCAACAAGTCCATTGTTACGCGTGCTGTGTGGCATGTGGCACCGTCTTGCTGAAACCACATCATGTCATGCAAGTCAAGCTCTTGCATTTTGAGCAAAAAAAGTTGGATATCATTTCACGGTAGCGATCACCATTCACAGTTCGATTCGCAGCATCTTTGAAGAAGTACGGTCCAATGATACCTCCAGCCCATAAAAGGCACCAAACTGTGACCTTTTCTGGATACATTGGTAGCTGTTGCAATTCTTCTGGCTGATCTTCACTCCAAAATCGACAATTCTGCTTATTTACGTACCCATTGATCCAAAAATGAGCTTCGTCGCTGAACACAATTTTTCGATAAAAAAGT
>JAYXIM010035759.1:0-10981 GCA_037575425.1 Anastrepha fraterculus | reverse complement strand
CCAATACATGACTTTCTGTTCTTTGGATTGCTGTAATGACTACATTTTTCATCACCCGCCACGATGCGATGAAGAAAACCCTTCCGTTTTTACCGCTGGAGCAGTTGCTCACACTCGAAGAAAACGTTACGACGTTCAACATCCCTTGGTTTTAACTCATAAGGAACCCAAGTCCCCTGTTTCTGAATCATTCCCAAAGCATGCAATCGCTTGGAAACAAATGGATTGGCGGGTAACTCCTAATACTGAAGCAAGCTCTTCTTGCATTTGACACGGATCCTCATTGAGCAATGCCTCAAATTCAGCGTCTTCGAAGGTTTTTGACCTTCCTTCACGCGGACGGTCATCAATATTAAAATCACCGTCTTTAAAGCGACGGAAGAAATCTCGGCACGTTGTTTCACTTAAACCAACACCTCTCGCAACTTGCAAGCTTCTCATTAAGGACGCACTTAATCAGTTCTAAAAATCAAAGATGGATTAGCGCTAACACTTGTTAAATTGCTAGGCAAACATGGCCAAGGTTAAATGTACGTCTGTCCAAGAGTATTATAAAACTGAGTAGACTTCAAATCAGGACCCTTGTAGGGGCCCTCATAGGACATTGTCTCATAGGAAATCATACAAGAGGATTAGGCTTTTATACGCATGATTTCTGTCGTGGCTGCAGGAATGAGGAGGAGTTGGAAACAATTCAACAGCTTTTTTGGGCATGCCCGACTTTAGCCAGAAGCAAGAACCGATATTTCAAATCCTACTTCTTAACAAATATAGATAATCTATACACTTTAGGTAGCAACAACCTTTTACGCTTTGTCAAAAGCTCAGGATGGATGGTTCAATATGGAGAGGGAAATGTAGCTCAGCTCCTGCGGCTCACAACGGTCCCATTTCGTAGTCTAAGTGGCATCGTTGTCTCTATGTGCGATGCGGCTGACAAACCTAACCTCACCTAACACCTCCATAAACTTTTTGTAGCTCTCGATGCGCTTCAGCCGCCATCTTTTTCGAATAAAAGAGGAAAATCAACACTTCCCGCAAATGACGATTATTCGGCAAAAAATCTGACATTTTCACAAAACCAAAAGTATTTGATACCAAAACCAAATCACTAATGTGTCGAAGCAGTTTGTTCAGCATATGTCTAAGCTTGGTTTACGACGCTGAGGTTATGTTAGAATCGACTAGCAGACACTGCTGTCGGCATCTATTGACAAACAAGGGAAACTTAGTTGCGCAGCTAATACTATCTGCTCCGCTGGCTATAAATATACTATTGTAAAACAAAAATAAATACATTTTTGGCGCGTAAACTTTTGTTAGATGTTCGGCCATGCTCCTCCTCCTATTTGTGGTGTAGTCACACAACTGGGGGAGCTACAATTTTAAGCCGAAGGTTTTCTCATAGCAGAAATACACTCGGGGGTTCCTCACTGCCTGCCGGGGGCGCCCGCAATTAGAAAAGTTTTTCATTTTGGTGTTTCACAGAGATTCGAACTTACATCTTCCGTATGGCAGTCTCGCATCAACCTATTTGGCTGTGGCGACTGGTGTAGTTATATTTGGGCAGCTTCAAAATGCAGTTTCCTTCTGCTCAGCGCAAATTTATACCATCTTGCCCCAGGTTTTTTATGCATTTTGTGACTAAGCTCGAGCATTCAAGACTGTTTAAAGATTTTGTTAATCAATCAGCTACAACCTTTCACTAATTTCGTATCTAATTTTTTACTTAAAAAATTTGCTTTATGCGACTGATTTCTCTTACCAATCTTACTGAATGATATTCGATTGGTTTTTTCCATTATTTTCTATGCACCGCTGGTTGACTATAAAAAGAGAATGTTGCATCAAAGCGAAAACATTTCTTAACTAAAAATCAGCGAAACGTTCGTACAATTGAAATAAATCGTACTAAATTTAATTATTTTTTAGCAGCGAAGCGCCTGCGCCGTCCACGAAATCAAAGCAGTAGCGATGCGCCGAAGTTTACTACTACTTTCCCTTTTTGTTGCTCTATCGCTGCTAGCACAAGGTAATTTTAAAATAATAATTATGATTTTTACTTTAATCACTTCTATAAATCCCAACAACACTACCCCTACATAGCCAAGCAACTTATTTTGCGTCCGCTTAGTGCATCTGAAGTGTATCAGCTGCTCGCCAGCACCGGCCGTAGTGATGCTATACCCGAGGGTCGCTTTGTCAGACAAGGTCTGACATTCGTGGATAACTTTAGGCGTCGTATCATCGGTGGTGGCAACGAGGTGCGTACATCTAAGCAGCAAGTCTGCTTTGAGACGCGTAGCGCACGCAATCTCGCCGAGGCTGAAGCGGTCCTCGGAGCCTATGTAGCGGCGAGCAATCAACGCGTAGATGAGCCGCTAAAAAAACGTGTGCGCAATAGTGAGGTGGGACGTATTTTAAAGTTGAAGAAACGTAAAAAGTTGCGCACTGAAGATGTCGGTAGGGGTAAAAAGCGTATTCAGAACGACGACGATGAGCCAATAAGTTATCCCGGTTTAGTCTCACGAACCGCTACCGTGGGAGCAGATGACAACTTCGAGGGCTTGACATTGGATCCAGCAACTGAGGCTGCATTGATGACGAACACCGATGCGACGGTAAGGACAAATCCAGCTATCGAAATGTACAGGGACGCAGAGGATGCCGGGATCTCAACACGCAAAAGTTCAACGCCACCAGAGGGCGCCATTAATTGCATTTCCATTAGAAAGAATGAATAAAAGATGAAGAAATATCAATGCTTGGTAATTAAGCTGCAGACTTTTAATCCACCGTTGGACATCTTTTTTAAAACCTTCGGTTGTTCAACCGGGTCTGGTCTTGTTTCTCCCTGAGAATACTTTTTAAGAGGTAAGAAAATTACATGTTAGGAAGCTGTCTGGAAGCAAAAGACGTTAGCTATAACAGAAATAATGTCAAATTCATGTCCAAAGTCGAAAAAGCGAGTCTGCTCAGATCCATGTGTCCAACGGAGGGTTAAGCGGCTTGCTTTTTGGGTGTTTTAATGTAGCTCTCCAGCGTCTGGCCTCTGGTGTGTGAGTTAAATAATGAAAGTAAGTAAAGTTGTGTATGGAATTAGAAAGCTTTCAATCTTTACAATAATACTGGCATAGGTATTTTTTCAATATTTTTAACGATTATAGCTCAGCTGAGAAAATTTTGAGAATCTTTAACGAAATTTTGAAAATTAAAAAGTAGCGCCTTTTAAAAAATATTTCATGGGAATAATTATAAAGATAATTAAACTACAGTACAGACACTATTGTCTGGCCTACGAAATTTCCAAGCTCCCCCTTCATATTTGTGGCGTGCGTCTTGATGTTGTTCCACATAATTGGAGTGTCCAACAGTTTCAAGCCGATTCCAAACGGCAGATATTTTTATGAGGAGCTTTTTCATGGTAGAAATACACTCGGAGGTTTGCCATTGCCTGCCGAGGGGCGACCGCTAATAGAAACAACTTTTTTTTCATTTTGCCGTTCCACCGAGATTCGAACGTACGTTCTGTCTCTGAATTCCGAATGGTAGTCACCCACCAACCAATTCGGCTACGGCGGCTGGCAGCGATACTACATTTATATAAATTGGAACAGAAATCTCTGACTTATATAAGTTTTTAGCAGCTCTTGTTAGGGATCTTTTTGACTCTTGACACCTCCATAACTTCTGTGTCTAAATGTCTCAGTTTTTAAGCTCATTTTCCTCAGTTTTTAGTCCATGTGCGAAATTTGAGCGAAAAGCTTCATCATCATACTTCCTCGAGCTCCGTTGTGGAGCTAAAGGCCAAAGAGAAATTTTTCCACTCCTTTCTGTACCCTGCTTTGCTGTTTTAGTGACAGTTTTTACATTCGATACAACCGCGCCTTGGGCCTCTAAATCTGCCTCGATTCCGCAAACCCTAGAAATTCCAGTCTAGTATTTGCTTGCTGATCTCTGTGCCTCCCTTGCGTAGTGTATGGCCGATCCACTTCCGCTTGCGCTCTCTCACTTCTTGCGCGAGTGGTTTTTGGTGGCTCTTGCAGCTTTTGATGCGCTCGACGGTTCAGAACTGGTATTTCGTGTTTACAGCTGCTATGAAAACGGTTGAGTTAAGCTTTTCAGAACTTTGAGGACTTATGGAATTAGAAATTTGCCATCAACATCGACAAATCGAATAAAATTATGCATTGTTGCTTTGAACCGGACAGTCATAACTACATATGCGGTGGGGAATGTCGCTCGAATGAAGAGGTTGGTTATCGCTGAAACTGAGGCCTATTTTGAGGCAAAAGATAAATCGTTCTACAATAGTGGTATTGAAATGTTAGAACGGCGCTGAAATGATTGCGTTGTTTTTGATGGAAATTGTATTGATGGAATAAAGCAAATTTTTAGCAAAAAAAAAAAAAACATACTCTCTTTTCAGCCCCTGTGTGATGTCTATTATTGGCTAAAATTTAAAACCTGCTCTTGAGTGAAATGTCATTTATATGATGACTGTAACCGCCGGCCAAAGCTTTTTTTAACACAGTGCACAGTGGCAGATTTGAAGAAAATAGCGGCATAAACTCAAAAAAAAAATTTAGCATTGCTATATTATTAAATTAATATTGTTTTCACTAAATAAGTGTTTTATCTATTTGAAAATAAAAAAATTTTAATTATTCATGCAGCCCCGGCCTTCTGGCAGCCCTGCAAAAGCAGCTGTTTGTGGCACGTGGATTTTGTGTTGATTTTGCTCAAAAGCTTGTTTAACTTTTAATGCTCCATAATTCGCTTAATAAAATAGCTAGAGGTATTGCTGAATATGGAAAACATAGTTCAAGGTATGTTGATCATTAGGTTAATGTCAAAGAATTTGTACTTGTGTGTTTTGTCTTTCGTTTCGTTTGTTATTGTTGGTATTGTTTGTAGAAGAAACCTAACCTCAACGTTCTGTGATTTGTGGACTAAATGTTACCTGCTTCTCGTTGCTACTTGCAAGTAAGAATGCAATTATTTTCCGTTAAATGTTCTTAAGATGACGCCAATAATTTTGCTTGCGCTTTTTTGCGCTTTTTTAAAATATTTGCTGATATAGCAGCATTCGAGCCATAAACCAGAAGCATGGTTGCGACATATTCCCATGCTACGACAACGTTTTTAAAGCTAAATCTGAATGTAGACCCGTCGGAATACAAGCAACAGAAACTTCAGCACAAGTTTCGTTACAAAATATGCTGAACCATACTGCAAAAAGAATAATTATTTTTCAAAAAGAAGTTTTTGCTCAATTTGAAAGCATAACCGATGTGAAGTTAATCGTCACCTATGGCTTTGATGGATCGACTGGACACAGTTTATACAAGCAACAATTTGAAGAAAAGGTGCAGGACACGCTTGACCAATCTCTATTTGTCACATCAATAATCCCTATAAAGTTATTAGATTCTTTGGGGAGAGTTCTATGGATGATTTCTAAAACTCAATCAGTGCGATTTTGTAGACCACTGAAAATCGAATTCATTAAGGAGAGCAAAGAACATATTTTAGCAGAAAACAATAGATTGAAGGACGAAATTGAAAACTTGAAACCGTACTTATTCAATAATTGGTCTGGGAGAACTGTCTCTGTTTCGTTTGATCTAAATATGACACTTATCGATGGAAAAGTTTTAAATGCTTTAACAGGAACGAACTCGACCCAATCATGTCCAATATGTGGTGCTACTCCTAAAACCATTTTGATGACCACGGATACAAATGCTGAAGTATATAAAAAATTGCCGTCAAAAGTACTCGAACTTCTCGCTAAACCCAATGTGAAAACTGACGACGAAAATCTCGCCTTAGTAGATATCGAATATGAATCAGATTCAGATTCGGATTATAAGCCCTTAGATGCATATTCATATGAGCTCGAAGCAGAAGAATATTAAATAAAAGCGATATTTTAAGTAAAAAAGAGGTTGTCTGTAAAGTCGGTTTACTGACGATAGTTTAACGTGATAACGTCATAAGAAAATACTGATTGAATGGTTGCATTTTTCAAAAGAAAATTTTAATTTTATTTGTTTGATAGATATTTTGTATGGATATAGAGAATGAGTTAACATTAACATAACATAATATAACATAACATAACATAACATAACATAACATAACATAACATAACATAACATAACATAACATAACATAACATAACATAACATAACATAACATAACATAACATAACATAACATAACATAACATAACATAATATAACATAACATAACATAACATAACATAACATAACATAACATAATATAATATAACATAATATAATATAATATAATATAATATAATATAATATAATATAATATAATATAATATAACATAATATAACATAACATAATATAACATAACATAACATAACACAACACAACACAACACAACACAACATAATATAATATAACATAACATAACATAACATAACATAATATAATATAATATAATATAATATAATATAATATAATATAACATAACATAACATAATATAATATAATATAATATAACATAATATAATATAATATAACATAATATAACATAACATAACATAACATAATATAATATAATATAATATAACATAATATAATATAACATAATATAATATAATATAACATAATATAATATAATATAATATAACATAATATAACATAATATAATATAATATAATATAATATAATATAATATAATATAATATAATATAACATAATATAACATAATATAATATAATATAACATAACATAATATAACATAATATAATATAATATAATATAACATAATATAATATAATATAATATAACATAATATAACATAACATAACATAACATAACATAACATAACATAACATAATATAACATAACATAACATAACATAACATAACATAACATAACATAACATAACATAACATAACATAACATAACATAACATAACATAACATAACATAACATAACATAACATAACATAACATAACATAACATAACATAACATAACATAACATAACATAACATAACATAACATAACATAACATAACATAACATAACATAACATAACATAACATAACATAACATAACATAACATAACATATCATAAAGCATTCACCAACAGCTTTCATTTGATACCCATATTGTACATACACGTCCGAAGGTTGCCCGGGTCCACGTTTTGACTTATATCTCGAGACCCTATCTACCAATAGGTATTCAAACTATACGGAAATCATCTTCAATACCTACTTAACAATGTGTGTAAGTTTGGTTTAATTCGGTGCAAAGACACGGCGGGTCCACGTTTTGGCATATATTTCCAGACCCTAGTCATCAATAGGTATGAAAATTACCCCGTATTAAAGCACTTATCAACAGCTTTCATTTGATATCCATATTGTACAAACACATTCTAGGGTCCACGTTTTGGTCTCTATCTCGAGACCCTAGTCACGGAGCGGATGGAAATACTCTGAACTAAAGCATTCACCAACAGCTTTCATTTGATACCCATATTGTACATACACATCCGAAGGTTGCCCTTGTCCACGTTTTGGCTTATATCTCGAGACCCTATCTACCAATAGGTATTCAAACTATACGGAAATCATCTTCAATACCTCCTTAACAATGTGTGTAAGTTTGGTTTAATTCGGTGCAAAGACACGGCGGGTCCACGTTTTGGCATATATTTCCAGACGCTAGTCATCAATAGGTATGCAAATTACCCCATATTAAAGCACTTATCAACAGCTTTCATTTGATACCCATATTGTACATACACAACCAAAGATTACCCGGGTCCACGTTTTGTTCTATATCTCGAGACCCCAGTCACGGAGCGGCATGAAAAATACTCTGTACTAAAGCATTCACCAACAGCTTCAATTTGATATCCATATTGTACAAACACATTCTAGGGTCCACGTTTTGGTCTCTATCTCGAAACCCTAGTCACGGAGCAGCATGAAAAATACTCTGGACTAAAGCATTCACCAACAGCTTCAATTTGATATCCATATTGTACAAACACATTCTAGGGTCCACGTTTTGGTCTCTATCTCGAGACCCTAGTCACGGAGCAGCATGAAAAATACTCTGTACTAAAGCATTCACCAACAGCTTCAATTTGATATCCATATTGTACAAACACATTCTAGGGTCCACGTTTTGGTCTCTATCTCGAGACCCTAGTCACGGAGCAGCATGAAAAATACTCTGGACTAAAGCATTCACCAACAGCTTCCATTTGATACCCATATTGTACATACACATCCGAAGGTTACCCGGGTCCACGTTTTGACCTATATCTCGACCCCTATTTCCAAAATAAAATATAATCCATGTTACTCGTGGATGATGTAGCTTTCGAATGGTGAAAGAATTTTTAAAATCGGTCCAGTAGTTTTGAGCCTATTCATTACAAACAAACAAAGTTTTCCTCTTTATAATATTAGTATAGACAACATATTTTATAAGGTATATGGTAAATATTACCATACATTTTTTCCTTCATATATAATAAAAGAATTAATAATTATAACATTAAAACAACAGGTATTATTAACAAACTTGGTTTTATTTTAAATTCTTCAAGTGAATCAAATTAATAATAATCAATAAGAAGGCATATGCAAATACAAATACGAGAATTTATATATGTACATTTGCGCATATACATACATACATATATACGCTCACTTAAGTAGGAGAGAGCAAGATATCGAACGTTGCCGTTCGTTTGCTTTGTCGTTCGTTCCGCCCTTTCGCTTGCAGTTCATTCAATGCAATGAGCAAGGTAACACTAATATGAGCAAGGTAACACTAATGAGCAAGGTAACACTAATATGAGCAAGGTAACGCCAATGAGCAAGGTAACACTAATATGAGCAAGGTAACACTAATGAGCAAGGTAACACTAATATGAGCAAGGTAACACTAATATGAGCAAGGTAACACTAATGAGCAAGGTAACACTAATATGAGCAAGGTAACACTAATGAGCAAGGTAACACTAATATGAGCAAGGTAACACTAATATGAGCAAGGTAACACTAATGAGCAAGGTAACACTAATGAGCAAGGTAACACTAATATGAGCAAGGTAACACTAATATGAGCAAGGTAACACTAATGAGCAAGGTAACACTAATATGAGCAAGGTAACACTAATGAGCAAGGTAACTACATATGAACAGTAATGAGCAAGGTAACGACACATTTTTTCGTGCGTGGAGCCTGTTAAATCGAATTATAAGACGTTATCACGTCAAAAATTAAATTTTTTTTATATGAGTTATATGGGCGGTATGAGTGGGCGTGGCCTGATACGTTTGAAACTTTTTCCAATTTTTCTATATACAAATACAATCACGTGTACCAAATTTCAAGTCCTTACGGACAGTATTTTAATTTATGCCGCTATTTTCTTCAAATCTGCCACTGTGCAGTGTCTGCTCTCTTCAAATTATTATTTCCTTATTTGTGTGCTATTTGTGTAGCAGACTTTAGAATAACGGCCTCTTTAGCTTACTGGTTGTATTTCAGAGAGAGGAGTAAATTAGAGTCCCACCAGTACTGATCAGCATTGAGCATTGATTGAGCATTGCTTTCGATACCTAAGATCTCTTTCAGTTTTTGTGTAGGCGAACCTAACCGTGTTTCTTGTGTCCAGAGCTTGCAGTTTGTTGTCACATTTTTTTCGTAATGATTGTATTCGAACTGCTTCCTTATGAAAAAAAACTCGCTGGTCTAACTCTTACGCTAGCTGGCCATAGTATATTCATAGACCTAAAGCATCTAAAAATCGTATATTTACATATGCAAATTATTCTTTGTGTCCCAGCAATCAGCTGAATGTAGAGTTAGTGGCTTAGTGGCGAAATACTTTCGCTATCGTTCAGTGAAATTAATAATGACTTCGGTATGCGAAAGTTTTTTTCCATTAGTATGTTAATAGTGAATTTTGTCAATACAAGATGTGCTTCCTTGGAGGTTTTAGTTTAGACAAAAAGGCAAAAATTTCAGATATAAAGTTTAGTGATAAATTTGAACGCGCGCGAAACAGTCGAGTTCATAGCAACAAGAAAAGTTGGCGGACGTGTAGCAAAATAAACCCAGTCAAGGATTTAATTTTAATTGAAACACGAAATAGAATATAAGTGGAAAATGCGTCTTAGTTTAGTTGTTCCAGTGGTTGTGATTCTGTTGGTTGCCATCACCAGTTTGCCAGCAGAAGGTGAGAGTCGAGAGGCTGTTGAAAAGTGAATAAAAAAAAAAATATTTGAATAAATACCAAAAACTCGTGTGAAACAAAGTTGTGCTTAATGTTTTAATATTTTATTTTATGTTTTATATTAATAGTTTTACTAAAGCCTAAAAACTAAAGTAGTTGCATAGACCTCAAGAGCTGCACGTACTGCATTCAATAATAATTTCGAATCTATATTTTTTCCGCCAATTTGACGTCTCCTTGCAGGTAAACGCGTGACCTTAGTACCGCTTTCGGCCACTGAAGTGTATCGTTTGTTACGTGAAGCCGGTCAGGAGGACGCGGTGCCGGAGGGTCGTGTGGTTACCCAAGGTATAGCCGCTGTTTCCGGTTTCGCAGTCGGTTTGGCCAAAGGTATTGGTGGCTCATTGCTTGTGGATTTGGCAACTAACCTTTGGTCGTCAACGAGTCAAAATCAATCGCAAGAAATTTGCTTCAACAGCCGTAGCTTGAATGAGATAAATGATGTGGATTATGGTGATGAGAATGCGAACGGGGATGCCGATTATGCAGCACTGGGTAGACAAACTGTAACGACTACTACAGGCGCTGGAACAGATGACACTACCAGTGATAGTAGTAATAACGGTGATAGTACGGGCACAGTTACTTCCGCTACAACAGAGGAGAACGAAGGTGGAGCGGTGAACTGTGTGGTGCTGTAAATTGAGGCTGAACTACGTAGTGCTGCTAGCTAATG
>JAYXIM010035757.1:0-92311 GCA_037575425.1 Anastrepha fraterculus | reverse complement strand
TTCTCCTCTGAGGCACTCCAAACTCTTTTGAATTTTTAGTGCCCCCAACACAGTCGTTTAGGCCCACTAGAGCAGCAACATCTTCTTCTAGCTACGATAAAGGTAGTTCCCCATTTTCGCCTCCACCAGTTGCTTGTAATTCCCTTTTATTGTGCGCCAACTTTTTCTTTACTGCTGATTTAAAATCTGACCAAACCTTCAATTGAAACGCAAATAAGTACTTGTTGCATCATCACTTGCCATTATTTTAGCGTAGCGCGTTCCGTGTGCGTAAAGATCCCGAACACAACTGAACTGCCTGTGTTCATCTACATCTTGTGCTTACCGGACCAAGCTCGGCGACAGCTGCCGACGCTGTCGCCTCGCTAAAACGGGACTTTACCAAACTACAAAACAAGGCGACCAATCACAACGCATAAATTGGCTGATGCAATATCAGGCCATACTACAGTTGCGATTCTAATGAAATACCCAACGACGCACCAATACACATTTAATACTTATGCCACGACATACTTATATTTTCAATGAACTTTTGAATTATCAACAAACCTTTTTCCAGTCTGAAATACTCTTCGATGGAGGCCCTAATGAATTCAGTTCCTCACGCACACTCTCCCAAAATTGATCTACCTCGTTAGGAGCACTTCTGGTAAAATTTTTTGCAATATCGGGACGCTCCTTCATACGAGATATTAAACCTTTAAATTGCTCTCTGGTGGTTGTGCGTTTCCTAAAAAATATAAATTTTGCCAATATATATAATCCGAAAAAAAAACAAATAAAAATGTTTTTCCTTACATGGAGAGCAACATCTTTATTATAATAATATCCGCAACACAATGACCTGCGGATGAGAAACGAGTAAATTTGTTTGAAACGCGAATTGAATGCGTTGTTGGTAATGCCATTTTTTTTTAATCGATCCGTAAACCACATTATCCATCCGCATACCGCTTTATCCGACGTTTATTATGATACCGAATACTGTCGGATCGAGTATAACTCCCTCCGCAACCATCCGGCGGATACCATAATAGGGGTGGATATTCAGCTTTGCTTCAGTATGTTTTAAGATTGGACCTTCAGTGAGTGCAGCACTAGGCTATGTTCAGAAACGCATTATAATGCGAAGTACTTGCAGCGCTGGCAGCACTGTCAATGTGACAATTCATGCAACTGATAGATTTGTTGAAAAATTGCAAATAGATTTGTTGCATTTATGAATGCGCTGTGCAGTAAAATGGAATTGTTACTAAGTTTGGTCATGGACGATGTATGTGAGGAAAAAACCGATAGTCTTTTATACAATTTTTAAGAAAAACAAACCATGTAAAGCTTAAAAGAAGGACATATCTTGTCAAAAGTTTAATATCAAAACGGAAAATACCCAAAAATAAGTATTTTTTTGAAACAATAAAATTGTTTCCCGAGGATATATGTATTTTATTCTTATTTTCGAATGAATTGGTCCACTTTTCGCTGGGCGATGTTTCTATCTATTTTTAAATCTTTATTAACTTTTTTTACTTCATCTACGACCTTAGCCCAGAGCACGCTCTTTTTCCTCCTTCCCGACGTGAACTCGTTCTCCATGCTCAGTCGGACTCTGAGCAGTAATTTTATCTCCGATGTACTAAAGTAATCACTAAAACCAAGAAAAGTATAATAAAATAAAGTTTAAATATCGCAATTTTCATCAAATTTTGTATTAAAAGCTAAAATAAATAATTAAATTCCCACTTTTCATCAGACATTGTACTAGCGTATTTATTGGCAGTGTGAAAATTTTTGCTGCAAATAATGCACGACTTTTGATACAAAAATGACGTTTAAGAACGCGTTGCATTTGCAGTACTGCCATATTTGCATTTTTGAACGCACTGCTCACTCTGAAATGATATGTTGCGCATTATAATGCATTGTTGAACATACCCCTACATTCGGTAGTTTCACTGCAGTCGGATTGGTTGTACTCGAACTGCTTGCTTTTGAAAAAAAAGAACGAGCTGGTCTAACTCTTACATTAGCTGGCCATGGTAGGTATATTCACAGACCCAAAACATCTAAAAAGCGTATACATATGTAAATTATTCTTTGTGCACCAGCAATCAGCTGAATGTAGAGTGAATAACAGAGTTTAATAACAGCGCTCCCATCTCTTCATTACTGTGTTAGTGGCTTAGTGGCGAAATACTTTCGCTATCGTTCAGTGAAACTAATAATGACTTCAGTATGCGAAAGTTTTTTTTTAATTAGTATGTTAATAGTGAATTTTGTCAATAAAAGATGTACTCCCTCGGGGGTTTTAGTTTAGACAAAAAGACAAAAATTGTAGATATAAAGTTTAGTGATAAATTTGAACGCGCGCGAAACAGTCCAGTTCATAGCAACAAGAAAAGTTGGCGGACGTGTAGCAAAATAAACCCAGTCAAGGATTTAATTTTAATTGAAAAACGAAATAGAATATAAGTAAAAAATGCGGCTTAGTTTAGTAGTTGCAGTGGTTGTGATTCTGTTGGTTGCCATCACCAGTTTACCAGCAGAAGGTGAGAGTCGAGAGGCTGTTGAAAAGTGAATAAAAAAAAACAAAAAAGAATTGAAGAAATACCAAAAGCTCGTGTGAAGCAAAGTTGTGCTTAATGTTTTAATTTATTTTATTACATTTTTTATATAAATCGTTTTACTAAAGCCTAAAAACTAAATAATAATAACTTCTAATCTATATTTTTTCCGCCAATTTGACGTCTCATTGCAGGTAAACGCGTGACCTTAGTACCGCTTTCGGCTAGCGAAGTGTATCGTTTGTTACGTGAAGCCGGTCAGGAGGACGCGGTGCCGGAAGGTCGTGTGGTGACCCAAGGTATAGCCGCTGTTTCCGGTTTCGCAGTCGGTTTGGCCAAAGGTATTGGCGGCTCATTGCTTGTGGATTTGGCAACTAATCTTTGGTCGTCAACGAGTCAAAATCAATCGCAAGAAATTTGCTTCAACAGCCGTAGCTTGAATGAGATAAATGATGTGGATTATGGTGATGAGAATGCGAACGGGGATGCCGATTATGCAGCACTGGGTAGACAAACTGTTGATGATGATACTGCAGCTACAAGTACAGGCACTGTACCTTCAACTACAGGTGGCACTTACAGTGATAGTGATAATAACAGAGCGTCTAATGGTGATAATACGGCCACTTACACTTCCGTTACAACACAGGAGGGCACAGGTGGAGCGGTGAACTGTGTGGTGCTGTAAATTGAGGCTGAACTACGTAGTGCTGCTAGCTAATGTTATTTCATTATTTATTTTTAGATTTACTATTTTATTTTATTTACTTATTTTTAGATTTAATTTTTATTTTATTTATTTATTTTTAGATTTAATTTTTATTTTAATTATGGTATTTATTTTTAGATTTTTATATAATTTAGATTTTAAATAAAATAAACTTTTTCGTTGTGTAAAGATGTACTTTTTTTTTTAAATTTTCACGATTATGACGGGATTAACTCTTGTTATAAAGGGTGATTTTTTAGCTATTATCTTTTTAAACAGTTGGTATATACAGCTGGCGCACGTTTCGTGTTTTGTTTCACTGCCAAACATCTTCAGTTTGGTCTATAATTTAACCATGAGTCGTCTGAAAAACGAACAACGCTTGCAAATCATTAGCAGTAATGGGCAGTTTGTAAGGGATGCTATGATACTTAGGATACTCTGCAGCAACGAACCAATTTCTAGCAGATTACGAATCCAGCTGGCTTTGGTTACACGTTTATTTTATTATTGCGAGATACTGCGGATTAGAGGTTTGGGAAATACTTCCAGCTCGTGAAATACGTAAGACTTGAAGCCAATGTCTTCATACTTTCCACTTATTAGAGATCTGTTCTGTGATTCATATGAGAGTATTGTATCGAATAGGGAAACATACATACATACACATATAACCTAAAACTAATAATCTTCCTCTGGTCTTAATTTTTATCTCACGTAAATTTGATGGAACATTTTGAAGTCACCAGCAGGAGTCTTATTTAATGCATTATTATTACTATGTATGCATATTATTTTAAAGCTAATTTCGCATAAATTTCAAATAGTATGGTTTAAATTATAAAAGGCACACACACACACATCATCACTCACACTAAACCACGTGCATGAATGCGAAACGCTGAGCCGTATGCGAGTTCCCTTTAATTCAATTACAAGATTCATCGCAGACAGCCAGAATTTCGAAGAGTGCTTGGAATTCCTTCATCTTTGTGCCACAAAGCGTTTGTTTGTATTTATCAGATTATTTCGTGTATGAGTGTGCGTGAACTCGCAACGAATAATGGATGCAGCCATAGCAAAATTCGAGTGATAAACACTCAAAGGCGGATTGTTGGGGGAGCCAAAACATTACATATATACATACATACGTTTGTTAAATAAGGAACAATGGAATGAAGGAAGTAAGGATGAATTGTACAATAGGTAACGTATGGACACAAACAGTGGCGGACAAAACAATAGTAGTGCTATGTATTTCAGAATTTTAAGATTTAAAAAAAAAAACAAAATTCATACAAAAACAAAATTCATACTACAACAAAAAAGTGTATAACTAAGTTTGCAACTTTGTACTAGATTTAAAAAATTGTTACCAAAATTTCGAACTTTCTAGTCAGAATTGTTTCAAAGTTTTAATATTAAAAAATTTTTTTTTTTTATTTTAATAAACTTTTTTATAAAAATAATTCATACTAACAGAAAAAAGGGTATAACTAAGCTTAAAGTTTTGTACTAGATTTAAAAAAATTTTATCAAAATTTCAAACTTTCTAGTCAAAATTGTTTTGAAACCTTAACATTAAGTAAAAAAAAAATTTAATAAAAAATTATAATTAATAATTATAATTAATAAAACAAGTCTTTTTTAAATTTTTTTTATAAATGTTTTTTTTTACAAAAACAAAATTCATACTACAAGAAAAAAGTGAATAACTAAGTTTGCAACGTTGTACTAGATTTAAAAAATTTGTATCAAAATTTCGAACTTTCTAGTCAGAATTGCTAAACGAACAGAATTGAACTTTCTAGTTAGAATTTTTTCATAGTTTTAACATTAAAATTTTTTTTTTATTTTAATAAACTTTTTTATAAAATTAATTTCTTTTATAAAATTTTTTTTCTATAAAATTTTTTTTTTATAAAATTTTTTTTTTTTATAATTTTTTTTTTTTTACAAAAACATAGTTCATACTACAAGAAAAAAGGGTATAACTAAGCTAAAGACTTTGTACTAGATTTAAAAGAATTTTAACAAAATTTCGAACTTTCTAGTCAGAATTGTTTTGAAACTTAAACATTAGGTAAAAAAAAAAACTTTAATAAAAAATTAATAATTAATTATAAATAAAAAAAGTCTTTTTTAAATTTTTTTTTAATTTTTTTTTAATTTTTTTAAATCTTTTTTTATAAATGTTGTTTTTTACAAAAACATAATTCATAGTACAACAAAAAAAGTGTATAACTAAGTTTGCAACTTTGTACTAGATTTAAAAAATTTGTATCAACATTTCGAACTTTCTAGTCAGAGTTGCGAAACGAACAGAATTGAACTTTCTAGTGAGAATTGTTTCAAAATTTTAACATTAAACAATTTTTTTTTTATTTTAGTTAACTTTTTTATAAATTTTTTTTTTATAAATTTTTTTTTATACAATTTTTTTTTTATAAAATTTTTTTTATCACATTTTCTTTTTACAAAAACATAGTTCATACTTCAAGAAAAAAGTGTATAACTAAGTTTGAAACTTTGTACTAGATTTAAAAAAATTGTCATCAAAATTTCGAACTTTCTAGTCAGAATAGTTTTAAAACTTTAACATTAAATAAAAAAAAAACAATTTAATAAAAACATAATAATTAATAATTAATAAAAAAAAAGATTTTTTTATTTTTTTTTTAATTTTTGTTGAGAAATTTTTTTTTTACAAAAACATAATTCATAGCACAACAAAAAAGTGTATAACTAAGTTTGCAACTTTGTACTAGATTTCAAAAATTTGTATCAACATTTCGAACCTTCTAGTCAGAATTGCGAAACGAACAGAATTGAACTTTCTAGTTAGAATTGTTTCAAAGTTTTAACATTAAACAAATTTTTTTTTTAATACAATTTTTTTTTAATTTTTATTTTTATAAAATTTTTTTTTTTTTAATTTTTTTTTATAAAATTTTTTTTACAAAAACATAATTCATTGTACAACAAAAAAGGTGTATAACTTTTTAAAGTTTTGTTCAAGATTTAAAAGTTTGTTATCAAAATTTCAAACTTTCTAGTGAGAATTGTTACAAAATTTCAACATTAAACAAATTGTTTTTTAAATAAAATTCTTTATAAATTTTTTTTTATAAATTCTTTTTTTATAAAATTTGGTTTATTACAAAAACATAATTCATACTACAAAAAAAAGTGTATAACTAATTTTAAAACTTTGTACTAGATTTAAAAAAATTGTTATAAAAATTTCGAACTTTCTAATCAGAATTGTTAAACGAATTGTGGATATGCAGTTTTGCAGCCTATCAATTTTGAGCAAATAATGTGCAAGTTTAAATTGGGTAAACTGGCTCTCATTGATAGAGATACGTATATAAAAAGTGCCTATCCAACGGGCTAGCGGGCAGTTGAATTATATTAAGATTAAGATTTAGATTTACTATTAGACTTCAGTTTGCCTGTAGGTAAAAAAATTTTGTTTTTGAAATTTCTTCTTGACGCCGTTGCCATTTTCTTGCATTTAAAAAACAATATCGAGTATTTGTTATATTAAAAAGGAAAACACATATCACCGTCAATACAAAAAAAAAAAAATAATAATAAAATAGATATCAAAGACAGCAAGCATTTCTCACCACCTTGGTGTCGATACCTTTACTGGTTTCTGGTATCGAAACAAAGTGCCGAGTACTGAATAAATATCGGTAAAAAATATTGCGAACGTACCGGCAACTATCGCAGAGTGTATTCTTGGTAACCGTATTATACATACATGAATATAACTCGAAAAGTTATGGCATTCCCATTATGAAACTTTTTAACAAAAAAGTAAAACTTTTTTGCAAAAAGAAATTTTTTTGAAAATGTTTATTTTTCCTTAAAAAGCTGGAAAGAAAAATAAAATTTTAAGTGTTAGTAATAACTGAGAAAATTTCTCGCTAAAATACTCTATATCAAAATTTTTGAATTTTTTAAAAAAAATTTCAGCTTACCACTTATGATTTGCAAGCCTGCAATTACTTGAATAAATTTTCAGAAAAATTTAAGATAATGTCCACAATATTTGATACATTGACGAGGAGTCCCTAAATGGCAATACTCAATACCTCGCTGATTTCTATCGAAATATAACTCGAAAAGTTATGGCAATATTTCATGGCACAACCATGAGAGACTGATTCTCAAGTTTTCACTTTTGCTCCGTTTGGGTTGGAGAATAAGTCCATAGTGTTTTTACATTTTCTTTTATTTTACTACGATTTGTTTGCTGTTTGGCAAAGGGTAACTAGAAGGCTTAAAAATGGAATATCCAGGAGGGGTACACCTCCTGCGACACCTGCGCTTCTTTGGCTTTCAGCGAGGTCAAAAAGCTGCCGAAGCAGCTCGGGACATATGCGACGTGTATGGAGAAGGAAACATAGACGAGTCTACAGCACGGAAATGGTTTGAAAGTTCAAATATGGCGACTTTGACGAAGGTGACACGTCCCGCAGCGGCCTTCTGAATTCGATGAAGAATATCTCAAATCCCTTTTGAAGGAGAACCGTCGTCAAACCAGCCGTGAATTGGTCAAATGAATACGGAATGAGCTGCGATCTTAAAACGATTCTCAATCACCTTCATTCAGTGGAATTTACGGAAATATTGAGAGCCTGGGTGCCCCACGAGCTCAACGAAAAACAAAGAAATTCCCCTTCAAATTGGATCTCAGCATTTTGCCCGCCATCGAGCAACACGCGGTCATAAACAGCGCTTTTTGTACCGAATCGTCACGGGAGATGAGAAATGCTGCCTATACTCGTAAATCAATATGAAGCAACGAAAGGAGGGGTGACTTCAGGTGACTTTTTTTGACTGCAATCCCTACGCTGCCTTTCGCAAGGACAGGAATGCAGCCACAACGCGTCGTTCAAGAGACGGTGATGTGTCAGTAGCAGTGCAACGAAAGTATAGCTCATCTCGAATTACACTAGACAACGATAATCCTCTACTGGACCAGTTTTGCGTCTCTACACTTGGAGATAAGGTATTTATTGTTGCTTCTTATATTCCTCCTAATAGCGTATATGGTCTCTATAGAGCTCACGTACTTAACACTGTAACGCTAGTAACTGAGAAAATGGTGTACTAGGAGGTAGTACTATAAAAAGTTTAAATCTTCGAATAAACAAATCTTCTATGAAAATTATCGTGAATACCTGGAAGAGTCATCAAAAACATTTTTATGACGCCAGTCTTGTTTATTTTGTACTTCACTGTGTATATATATTTGTGGACTTATCTCGAAGCTCACTAATGTATCTAAGAGCTTTGAGTGCGTTATCAAAGACAAAATATGTTTCTCAGTTAAGAGTTCAATTTGCCCGAATCAACACGGATTTGTATCGGGTCATTCTGCATTTACAAATTTGGCTGTCTTTAACGAGTATTGTCTCTCAGCATTTTCTTCTGCGTGCCAAATTCACAGTTTTCTAAGGCCTTCGACTAAGTTTCACATATGGTGTTGGTCGACAAGTTCGCTTGTCTGGGTTTTCATTGTTCTTTTCTGCAATGACTTAAATCCTATTTGAATCAAAAGCAGAGAACAAGGTCACATTCTGAGCCCATTGCTGTTTTTATGTTTTTAAATGACATTGGTTCTTGCTTTTCGTTCGCCAACTTTCTATTATATGCCGACAATCTGCAGATTTACTCAGTCGTTCAGAATATCGCGGATAGGATGAAACTCTACTCCGAAGTGGATGAATTATATTTCTGGTGTTCGAGATCACATCTTTCTTTAAATATTTAAAAATACGTCCATGTTTCCTTTGAAAAATCACACAATCTATTGAGAACCTAGTACATCTTCTTTGCTTCCATGCAACATATAACTGCTTTATACGTTTTTTGTTCGCTCGCATCTGGAGTACGCTGCAATACTCTGGCGCCCTTTGCACCAGTTCCAATTTGATAGGATAAAGCGCGTGCAGAATGCCCTTCTAAAATTTGATTTACGTTCATTGGGTCTCTCGGATCCTATGCCTTCGTATAGTACATGTTTTGCGCTGCTGAATTTGAAATCGCTCGACAAAAGAAGGTCAATGGTGTCTTTAACTTTTATTTTTTGCATTATCCAAGAAGTTTATGAATGGCAGTCACATGTTCCGCGCCGCGGAGGTATCTTCGTGCTTCGTTGCCTCTCTATGCAGGTAATGCTAGAATAAATTATGCCCGCAGTGCACCTATTGGAAGAGTTATTTGCGAGTCAAATCTCTACATCTGGCAATCTTGATTTTTCTTTGCCTAAATCAATTTTTTCTAATACCTTTACTTCGATGACCTTGTTTAATAGTTAAATTTTATTTTCCTTGTTCACTCCTCTTGGCAGCATAGGGCCTCGCCAAGACTCTTCCATCATACACGATTATGGGCTGTTGTTTTTGCACCGTCCCATCAGATCTCAGCATCTGCTAATTCGCGCAACATCGACCTTCTCCAAGTGTTTTTTGGTCGACCGCGAGCGCTGCTCATTTGCGGGTTCTAGTCCAGTGCCTTTCTCGAGATGCTATCTGGTGGTTTTCTCACTGTGTGACCTATCCATCGCCACTTTCTGCGTTTGATTTGCCTAAGGTTGGGTGTTTCGTTCGTTAATCTCCACAGAGCGTCGTTACTGATGGTGTTTGGCCAGAATATTCTGCAGATGATGCGGAGGCATTTGTTGATGAAGGATTGTAGCCTCTGTGTGATGGTGTTAGAGACCAGCAATGTTTCGCTTCTGTACAACAATACGGACTTCTCGCTTGAGCCGAAAATTAGTATGATAGTGCGACTGGAGATTTTCGAACTCCCCCATAAGTACTGGATGCATTCGCCCGAATGTTGCCCTTGCTTTGTTTAGCCTGCATTTGACATCTTCATCTGCTCCACCACCTGCCGTGATGATGCAGCCGAGGTAGCAGAATCTTTCGACAAATTCCATCGGCCATAGGTCAATCAATATCTACCTTGCGTTATTGTGGTTAACTCCATAGCCTTGGTCTTTGAGATGTTGATCTCCAGTCCGATAGAGCGTGCCAGCGCAACTAGTTTGTTCACCTTCGCTTGCATGTCAGAGAGATTGTGAGAGAGGAAGCAGATGTCATCGGCGAAGTCCAGTTCCTCAAGATGCCTGGTGAAACTCCATACGATACCTTTTTCGTGCACGGTCAGTTAGCTCATAACGCCATCAAGGACGTTGGCGAAGAGAAGGGGCGATACGGAAGAACCTTGCCTTACTCCTGCGTTGATAGTGAATGGATTGCTGATGTCGCCTTTGTGAAGCACATCCAATTCGGAGTTCTCGTAAAGGGCCTTGATGAGGCGGATTATCTTGGCGAGAACTCCCTTTCTACTTAGTGCCAGCCATATTGCTTGCGTCTTGTTGATAGTGTCGAATGTCTTCTTAAAGTATACGAACAGCATGGGAGCAGGGAGCACCATTCAACTGATTGTTCTACGATAATTCGAAGTGTGCTGGCTTGGTCAACACAGCTTCGGTGAGGGCGAAAACTAGCTTGCTCATCTCTTAAGGAGCGTTCGATATCGATATAATGGTTAGATAGTCTGTAAGAAAGTATTGTTTCACAGACTTAATATACAGACTTAATATACAGAAAAACAAATAAATATAAAACAAATAAATATAATTTCAAACCCTATCGCTGGGACATAGAAACTATGCTAGGTTTGCTTGGGATATTTGTTTCTTGTTTTTTTTTAGTTTAAGAAAATTATTATTATTATTCAGTCACTTGCTAAAGCTTTGCACAATACTATAAACATCCAAACTGTCTTTTTTTATTATAGGAAGGATGTACGCGTAAGTCTGTGTTGAAGTGAGTGTGCGAGGGGATGAGAGTTTCACGGTCAGTACGTGTTGCCGAAAATCGTTTTAAATGCCTTCATCTATGCATCGCTTTTCTGCATTTCACTTGCCGCTGCTCGGGGTGTGGGCGATGGGCAGGACGTTATGCCTGACTTGCAATTGCCACTGAGATTTCCCAGCGGCACAATGGCAGGAAGTTGTGGTGGTCGAGGCAGGCCAGACGTGCAAAAACCTGTCAAATTATGCGTATCTGACTGAGTGCTGGTTATTGCTTGTGAAGTTCGACTTTCGTTTGTTTGTTGTTTCGCTGATTTTTCTTTCGACTCTTTTCGACGATTAAGAGAATTTCTGCTAATATGGGTTAACAAAAAGGCGAGCACATACAAATACATTTGCATGGTAAATACACTCACTTATATATATATTGAAGTGCGTTTGTTTATGCAGGTTAGTGGGTACACATATACATACATATGTGCGTGTAAGTGTGTCGCAAATGTTCGCATGAGGGTTGCTCACGTTTGATGAGGGGCCAAAAGCTGACTCTTTTATTTTTACGATTATTAAGTGTTTGGCGGCGCATTCTAGCGAAAGGCAAAGTGCTTGGACTAAACGGCGGCATTAACAAAGTATGGTAGCAGATACGCAAGGCGAGCAGCGAAGAGTCGAATGTTTAGCATGCAATGTTTCCCCAAGTTCATTTCGTTCGTCTAAATGTCAGTTAATAATTTCACAAAATAACACCCCAAAAGAATGCAAAGGTAAAATAAAAAGGAAGTCTAAATGATATGTAATAAAAAAAAATATCATAAGCAACAAAAACAAAAACAACAACAACAAACTGAAACTTAAACTCAAGGCAACTACGTTGGAAAATAATAAAGCAATATAAATGCGTTTATGAGTAAATTTTGCAGTTCACATTTCCTTGGGAGTTTTCTTCTTTGATTCGGTCATTAATTTTCATGGGTCTTTATTTGGCAAGCTCATTAAAAGAAAAAGAAAAAAAGAAAAAATTGTATTGGCATGGGGGAACCCTGTTATAAATGAAGTTGTGAAGTGACTCGCACATTTAACGGTAACATTAAGGCGAATTCATGCCGAATTTTGCCAAGTGCTGAGTCGCAATGGATTCGCGTGCTCTTCACGTCAACGGAAGATATTTGACGCAGTGGGAGCCGCCACAACTCATTTTCTTATTTATGATCTCACAGCGAGTTTTGGTTTTTGGTTTTTTTCTTTTCTTTTTTGTAGAAAAGAAGGCGTTGTTAATAGAAAATGACGTTATCAGCGCTTCTGAGGGGTCACTGAACTAAATAAAATAAATAAATAAAAATAGATATGAATAGATTTGCGTGCTTAAATCAGAGTTCGCTTAGAGTAATAAGGAAGAGCAGAATAAAATATGAGGAAGAGTTAATAGTGAAAGGATCTAACTGTAAATGTTTATATATTCACTATTGTTTTGGTTATTTCATACAGGGTTTCATTGAAAAATAATGAGCCTTATTTTTTTAAGCAGTTTTATTAAAACTTTGGCTTATACAACTAATATTCTTCAAAATAGGACCCTTGAGCGTCAATACACCGCTGGTAGTGGCCCTTCCCCTGCAGGAAAGATTTTTTAAACTCATCCGCCGGAATCGCGTTCAATTCGGCTGTCACAGTTTTTTGGATCGCCTCGATGGAGTCGAAACGCCTCCCCTTCAGCTTTCTTTTCAGGCGCAGGAACAAGAAGAAGTCCGGAGGGGACAGGTCTGGGCGGTAGGGAGGGTGGGGAAGCACCGGAACTCCCATCTTGGGCAATGCAGCGGTGCAGAGGAAGGCGGTGTCTTCGTCTGTTTGCGTCGTCGAAGGCCTTCCAGATCGCTGTTCGTCTTCGACGTCCTCCCGGCCTTCCTTGAACGACTTGTGCCACCGTTTTACCTGAGCACTGGACAGAGATTGGTCCCCGTAAGCCTCCTTGAGTAGCCCAATGATTTCGGTACTCGTTTTGTTTAGCTTTACGCAAAATTTGATCGAGTAACTTTGCTCAAACGATCGCTGTATTTTCGCCACTGCAAAATCCGAACACACTTTTAAAACAGCTTTCACGCGCGGAGCGATGTTGACTACACCGTTGTTGCCAGCGAACTGGGACCGATTTCTAGTGGAAGGGGAAGGTCCAACGATCATTTTCCCCCACCAGCCGATTCATTTGATCGCTTGGCAGACGCTCCGCGCGGGAAGGCTCATTACTTTTCAATCAAATCCTCTAAACACATTAGCGTAGTATTTAGCATAAGAAATGGTGAATTTTGGCATTTCACTTGCTTCTAAAGCAAACTACTATTCACATAAATACTTTGTCTAAATTGCAAGGAAAGCGGGATCATAACTTACTGAGATTCATGGCTTTCACCGAAGTCGTCTAGAGAAAGGGAGCCCGAAAAGGGATCGCCTATACGCTATAATGCCTTAGTTCGGTATTCCCACAAAACTGATTCGACTTTGCAAAAAGACATTGACCAACACGTCCTGCAGCGTCTGCGCTCATGGCCTTAGACAGCACCCCAACCACTTCAAGGGTAGTTGAGTCCTGTAAATCTATACTGAACTATGTCGGAAGATGGAGATAATATCCTAATGCTTACATCAAGGACTAGGGGCATTGCGAGACACGTGGTCATCGCGGATAACGAAACCTCTGACTTTTTAACTACTAGGATGGGCTCTGAAGCCAACTTCTTTGGCCCGGAGCTCGTTCTGTGTCATCAAAGGCACGGTTTGCAAATGGGTTACTTTAACCCACAAGAGAGAGGCTGCAGTTGGATAAAACTGATGATGCCATGTCCGATCGGCTGTTACAGAACCTCCTGTCATTAAGCAGAAGGGACTATAAGCAGCAGGTTGGCCTAATGATGGGCCACTTTCTATGGGCGAAGCATATGGAAAAGGTAGGCATCTCAGACAGTGCACTCTGTCCTGCACGTGGAGAGGAGGTCGAGATGGCGGACTACTTTCTGTGCGCCTGCCCTGCCTTCACTCAAATCAAGCTTGAGGTCTTTGTCACTGATGTATTAAGAAGCGACTACCTTGGGTCCTTGGCACCACAAGATCAACCGAATACATTTTTTCTAAATAAGCGTGAGGGCATTCGATGGCCCCTCAATATCACTCTCATTTTATCTCATTGTCATTGTAAATTTAAGTACTTATTGCCTAACGACAGGTGTAATATTTTATGAAAGGAAATAAAACACAAAAAAAAAAAAATTAAATATAATGCAGAATTGTGGCCCACTCTCAATAATAAATGTACAAAGTCTCTGCTAAGCCAACATAAACATAATCTTAGCACACCGATTTCAGTTGTAAAGAGGGAATGCAGAAGCTGCTTCCTCATTCTATTTATGGTGTGCGTGTTAATATTTTTCCACAAATGGAGGTACTTACAGCTCTATGCTGACTCCAAATGCCAGATGGTTTTCATGAGCTGCTTTTTCATGATGGAAACTCACTCAGAATTTTGCCATTGCCGGCTGAGAGGCGACCACTATTAGAAAAGCCTGTTCCTATAACGTGAGGTTTCTTGCCCACAGTGGGGGTTGAACGGGCACTTTCCGAATGATACTCAAACACAAAATCTCACGGCAAGAATGACTACCTAAAAACTTAAACGAAGTAAGTAAATAGTCGGCAACTGAAATACGGGAGCAGTAACAAATTATGATAGTAAGAAGTAGCAGTGCAATCGCAGCGAATCGCATTTTTCGCAGATGGAAAAGTGAAAGAAGACTAATAAACTTCTTGTTAAAGTTGACTGTGCAACAAAACTCTAAACTTCGCTGTATGCACAAACATACTTACAAAACATCCCCTTCAAAGTAGAAATAAGTAACTGGCACATTTATCGCCTCAAACAAATTGCCTCAATTAAAAACTTTCGCTTCCAGCTCAATCGTGTAGAATAGAGAAAAAAAGCAGGTTGAGAGTAGAGAAAAAAGAGCAGGTTAGCACTACGGCACTATTAAATAAATATGTAAAGTATATACGCATACATGTACCACAAGTATATATAGTTGTATATATATATATATATATATATATGTATAGATGTGTCTATTTATTTATTTAAAAGAAAAATAGTTAATCTCCCCTGGTGTTGGCTACCAGAATCTTCGACTTTATTTGTACCGAATGCTGAGACATTCCTTAGATTGAAGTAACTTCTAATAATTTCTGCTCCTTAAAGCCCCATTGCAGAATTATAAATCCACCTTTTTTTTTTATTAAAATATAGTTCATACTTCAGAAAAAGCCATACGTATAAATTTTTGTACATTTCTCGAAATTCCATGAAAACTAGTGAACTTTTAACCCTCTGCAACTGACGTGGTAGTATAACAGACACCAAATACTACAAAACACTATTTTGCTCCGTTCTTTTTTTTATAAGCAGATACTCTCGAATTTTTAGTAGCTTCTTATTACGTTCTCATGAGAACATCAGTATTGACGCAGGTGTCTGAGAAACAATCACGTCAGTATTTTTGTTATATTTTCGTAGTGTCTCCTGAACAACGTATCAGTGAAATTGTTTCATTACCATATATTTTTTCAGTTTTGATTTGATGGAGCAGTTAAATACAAATAAGAGGATACACTCTTCCAAAAGAACATCATCTGGAACTTTTAAAAGCCCCGACGCGCGGATACAACAGTGGTTGGAGGAAGAAACCGTGCATGAGTTCAGTGATTTTGATGACGAAGGCACTGACCCCAATTTTCAGCCAGAAACTGAAATTTTAGAAAACGATGAAGTTTCAAATGATGAAGCAGATGAAGAACATACTATTTCAAGTCAAGTCAGGTCCATCTCTGAACAACAACGTACAATCAAGAAATGGATGCTGACACAAAAAAACCAGTTATGATAGCAGATTACAACCATCCCAAAAGAGGAGTCTAGAAAGTTGACAAACAATGTTCGATATATTCAAGCAGCGTAAAACTCGTCGGCTTATGGCAGTTTTCCAAAGACTAATAAATATGATTGGTATTAATAGCTTTGTTTTGAATAAAATGTGTTCAGACAGTGATGATAAAATGAGAAGAAAAACTTTTTACTCAATCTGGCTAGAGAATTGGCGTTAAATCACATGAAATTTCGGGTCTATAATGAAAGATTGCCAAGAGAACTAAGAATGATGATAAACAGGGTTCTAGGTAAAGATCTTCCCCCTTCCCCACCAACCATTCCATCTAACTCATCGAGTGGAAGAAAACTTTGCACTACTTGTCCGCCAAAAATAAAAACAGTGACTAGATATTGTTGCTGCAATTCCTTAAAGCCAATTTGTCTCCAATGCTCTAAGCCACTTTGTGTGACCAGCCAACAAAATGTGTAAGTTTTTATTACACGATTCATATGATCTCTTTTTACTAGACTGATAAGCTTAAGCCTAAAAAAGAATACAAACATTTTTTTTATGAATGAATGAATGGAATATTGTTTTTTGAAGTGAAAACTTCTTTAGAATCGTTGGGAGTGATTTGAGAAAAAGTGAAACGAAAAAGTGACACCAAAAAGAAGAAGAAAAAAATATACGTATATATATGTATGTATAGAAAATGCTTCATTACCAGGCACACAGAAGGACGGCATAAGCAAATTTAAATTTGTGAATTTATGTATGTATGTATATATGCGGATATATGTTGTGTGTATGTACATATGTGCCTCGCCACAGCAAAACATACGGTAAAATTTCTCAAGAAATCCAGCGCGCATTCATAGGCACAGCATTGCATGTACAGTAGGGCGGGTCGATTTAAAAATCGCTCATTGCTCTATGAAAATCGTATTCTAGGGATCAAAATAGGAAACTTTGCCGAAGGAACCATACCTCTAAAACGAATTCTGATGTCCCCCAATTTCAAAATATCACCATTTTTGGCCTTTACATGAAAAAATCAGCTAAATGGCTATGTTTTTTCTTTATTTTTATTTATTTATAATATTATCTATTTTTTCTCTTAAGAAATTTATTTAGTCAGAACATATGTAAATGAATGAATGTGAGTTATAGAAAAGAAACTAAAAAGTTCGACCCATATTGGGGGACATCAGAAATCGTTTTAGAGGTATGGTTCCTTCGGCAAAATTTTTTATTCTGATCCCCAGAATATGATTTTCACAGAGCAATGGGCGATTTTTTTGCCTTCCCACAAATCGACCCGGCCTAATGTACAGTAACCTTGAACAGGCAGCTGCGGTTGTCGAGCATTTAGAAACATATATTTATGGGTGCAAACATATTTACGGAGCCGCGGGCACTCGACTTGACAAAAATTGAATATTGGCAAATAATTCTACGCGAAATATTCCGATATTGACTATTTTCGAATTGTCGAGAAAATTAGCATATGGGCGGCTCGTTTTATGAATGAAAGTACTTGCTCTTAGAACTATGAGCTCGAATTTATAAATCAATTTTTTGATGATGAGTTTTTGTTGCACAGTACAATAGTTGAAATAGTCCATGCAGCTGGTGTTGGAAATTGAATTTATTCTTTTGAAAGCTGTTTCATGCAGCCCATATAGTAATAAATTAGAGTCTGTTCAGAGAGGTTTTGTGGACTTTGCTTTGCACTCTATGAAATTCGTATTAATTAATGAATCGAATGTCTTTGGAGTCTACGCGTGTGCTGTTGTCGATGTGTTTTGTCTTCGATATTTGTGCGGGCTCAATAGATTGGCCGTATCTGCTCAATAAAATTAATTTTAATGTTCCCTCATGCATTTTCCGTTGTAATGAACTTTTTTGTGTGGTAATTGCTAAAACTGTTTATGGAATGAATGCTCTTTTTAGAATGACCCTCGCTCAATTTAATGTTTATTCTTCTTCCTGGGTCTTTGATTTCTCTTACTCCAAGTTTACATTTAAGAAGTTACTTATAAGACTCTTCTCATAAGGTCTTAATTTGTACCTACCTATGTAATAGTCTGTCTCTCTTGTTTGTTGATGAAATAAATAAAAAAATAAAAAAATATATAAATTAATAAATTCTACTACAACAAAGTGCAAGCTTTAACTGACATTTTTAGAACTTTTTTTGTTGACGATGCTATCCTTTTTCTTTCATATAAAAAGATAGTGCATGCAAAATTGTTAAAAATCAACGCGATTTTTGAGGAACTTGAGTTTGCATTTTATTACAGTAAAATTTAGTAAACTAGTAAAATTTATTGGTAAACTAGTAAATTGAAGTTTTTGAAATTTTTTTTTAAATATTGTACCAAGTTTGAAACTTTAAGTGATAAAGTTCTGTCGCCATTGAGTTATTCTAGAAAAATAGAATATTCCATCCAAGGTATAGTGGCGAAATCTTCAATTTTTGGCGGTTTGCCATAAGTTAGTAAAAAATTGTGCGCTCGATGTCCCACAGTGCTCGGAATGCCGACAAAAATGTGACTGAAAGTCTTGAAACTTGGACTTTTTGGTATCAAAATAAAATAGACCTTAAGTCTTATACATCGCCTCAAATCGCAAGTAATTTGCACATTTCAAACCATTTTCATTTCCTTTTCCATTTCACTTCCACGCTAGGCATATAAAAGTAGTTGTGGTAAAAAATTTGTTAAAAATACATTTTAAACTTAAGAAGATGCACTGCAGGTATTTTATAAAGATAATTATAGTGAACCCAGAAATATATTAGTATGGCTCACGAAAAAAATTCAAAGCAAATATTTTTTTCCATAGTAAGTAAATCCGTGTGTGATGATACTAAAATTCCAAAATTGGGAAAACTTGGATACAAAAAGCAAAAACCTTCCAACACCTACTAAATACTTTTATAGTCTATAATAGCTTAAGCCATCTATTACTAGGGGAAAGTAATATTTTGTCCACCTTCTTCCGATTCGCGAAAATATTTCATTTCGAAAAAGTGCCACATGCACTTGAACCTTTTTTTCACTTGGAAAGGTAAATAATAATGCTGCTTTTGAAAGAAGATAAACAAGATAAACAAAAAAAAAAAAAGGAAAATGGAAATCTCATCGCTCAACACAGAATTTTTTTGAAAGAGCAGTGAAACTGTTCCTAATTTGCTCAAATTTCTTACAAAGACATACCAGACCTTCTTTTAGACATACCAGTATTTCTGAAGCTTCTTATTTACTCACTGAATAGACTGCAGCATCGGTATTTATCTATGCGCTCATATGCAAAATTCTGTAATCGAATACAATGGGAAATTTAATTTGAATAACTTAGCGAGCCTTGAAGAGAGCTCCAAGGCGGATATTCGCTCTTAAGGCAAGTGTGGTGAATTTAAGAGAAAAGATTTATTTTTAACCAGTTGCTGCATACACTTTTTTAACAGTTATAAGAGATTGCCTGCAGTTGGCATAGGCTGTAGAAAACCCTGTGAGAGCGAATGTGAACTGGAGTAAAATTTGAAATTTTCAGAAACTGACCTACGTTAGTTGAAACTTATTGTTGTATTTACAAACTAGGAATGTTATTCAAAGAGTAATTCAAAAAATTAATACAAAACAAAAAAAAAAAACAAAAAATACATAAGGTTTGTAACGAGTTCAGAAAATTTATAAAATTAGATTATGTATGGAAGGGAATAGTGATTTTTTTCACATTTTTTTATTAAATAATTAATTTGTGAATATTTAGTGTACATACAGTGCCTCATGAAAAAGTTCGCAATTATTTTTTTTTTGTTTATGAAATATCAGAAACTTCTTTCAGTTCTCACTTGCATTTATTGCTGAAAAACTAATTCACCCACTTCGTTGTGGGTTAAGCTTTAATTTAAATATAAAAAAAGATTTAAGAAGTTAAAAAAAATTTTAAGGTATTTAAATTATTATGCTTTTAAGCAAAAGCGTAAGTAAGCAATGCATTATGGGACTAGGGGTAGTCAGATATCCGAAAAAATGATGATTTTCAATAATTTTTTTTCTTGCTAGTCAGTTGCTTTATTTTACAAAAATAAAAACAAAGCATTATTTTTTTTTATTTATAAAAATGTGAAACAACAATACAATTGTTATTGCACAGCAAAAAAAGGAGCACTGGCTGCCAGGGCCTTCGGCTCACCGGTATGAAAAAAGTATGTGTGAATATGAAAGATTATATAAAAAGTATAGGAAATTACTGAGTTGAGATAGCAGTTAAATTGCTAACAATACGTTAATTAGAGCTATAGCTACAGGGAGTTAAATTACTTTACGAATATCCGTTAGGGTTAGATATTTGGCAATTTTCTCAATGTTTTCGGGTGTAGTGGTTTTTAAGAGATCAATGGCGTTGTCGCAGTTGAATATGTTGCTTCTGATTGACGTGAACTGTGGACATTCGTTGAGCAGGTGTGTGATGGAGAGTGTTGACGCAGGACAACACTGACATGATGGGGGCTGATACCAGATAGCCTATACGAATGTGTAGCTATGATATGCCCTAAGCGTAGTCGAACGAAAGCTTTGATATCGTTGCATCGGCATGATGATGGGTACTTGGGTGCATTTCTATCACCATTAATTTGCGTGTACTGGTGTCGGATGGATTTCCATTCAATCATTTGTTTAATACGCTGTTGTGAAGAAATTAAATTATGCAAGTCCCTCTTGTCGAGGCACTGAAAAAGATTAAAGGTTCTTTTCCGGCGAGCTTGGCACGCAGATCTGCTAGTTCATTTCCTGCGATTCCTTTATGCCCTTGTACCCACATTATTTTAATTTTGTTATGGGTTGCAATTAACTTTTCACGGATACACGATATGATGTGGTTTTTATTGTTTATGTTTAGAATGGATGCTATAGTCGACATACTGTCAGTGCAAAATATGGTTTTTGATGAAGAGTTAAGTACACAGTCAATTGCTTTCAATATCGCGATGGCTTCTGCTGTATAGACAGACGAAAATGGCCGTAAGTGTCCCGTTTACATAGTTTCACCACTAGATTTTACAACCGCGAATGATATGTAATCTTCTGATTTTGATCCGTCAGTGAAAATAAGGCTCCATTCTGGAGGTAAAGGTGCCAAGCATTCGCGGAATAGTTGGTGGTAAATTCTAGGGCAGGTGTTTTCCTGCGGATATTTACTGAGATCTAGAATAAAGGACGACTGTCGTAAAAACCACGGTGGGTGATTATCATTATGCCTGAGTGACGGGCCATTAATTCCTAGTTCTTTAGCATATTCGATGCAAGACGCGATATCAGAATTTCGTCGCAGTGGTCGTTTTAGATTAATGGTGTCAATCACCGTTTCGTGAAGTGTCCTATTATTAGACAGGAACAACTTTGGTATCAGCTTCTTGGTGTTTAGCTCAATTCTCTCCTCAATAATAGGTAAGCCAGCTTCCGCAAGTAACGGGTGATCAATTAAGAGGAGTTTTTTTCATTTGCGTTTTTTTTACAGATCGCGCGCGAGTTGTGGCAAACTGTCATCGTGGATTTGTTGAACAGCGTTTGGCATTTCATCATGGAAAGACTCACACCGCAACAACGTCTACAAATTGTTCAACTGTATTATGAAAATCAGCGTTCTGTGACAAATGTTTTTCGTGCGCTTAGACCGCATTATGGTCAACATAATCGGCCTGCCTTAAACACTATTCGATATACCATCACCAAATTTGAATCCAAATATTCATTGGTGGATAATTCTCGACCGAATAGACCACGTCCAGCAAGAAGCATTGAGAATATAGCGGCAGTAGCAGAGAGTGTACGTGAAAACCGCGATGAATCGATTCGGCACCGTTCTCAGCAACTTGGACTGTCGTATGGAACAACTTGGTCAATTTTACGGAAGGATCTTCATTTAAAGGCATACAAAATACAGCTCGTACAAGAACTAAAGACAAATGACCTTCCTGCACGTCACCGTTTTGCTGATTGGGCTCTTGAAAAGATTGAAGAAGATCCGCTGTTTTCGAGCAAAATTTTGTTCAGCGATGTGGCGCATTTCTGGCTCAATGGTTACGTCAATAAGCAAAATTGCCGTATTTGGGATGAAGAGCAACCAGAACAGGTTAAAGAGCTACCTTTACACCCAGAGAAAACAACGGTTTGGTGTGGTTTATGGGCTGGTGGAATCCTCGGTCCATATTTGGTCAAAAATGATGATGGCCGCAACGTAACTGTGAATGGTGCTCACTACCGTACCATGATATCGGACGTTTTGCAACCTGAAATTGAATCTAATGATCTCTACGACATTTGGTTTCAACAAGACGGAGCCACTTGCCATACAGCTCGTGAAACAATGACTTTATTGAGAAGTCATTTCGGAGAGCAGCTGATTTCACGTTTAGGACCTGTGAGTTGGCCACCAAGATCTTGTGATATCACACCTTTGGACTTTTTTCTTTGGGGATTCGTGAAGTCCAAGGTCTATGCTGATAAACCAGCTACGATTGAAGCTCTGGAAGCCAACATTACGCGTGTTATTCACGACATACCAGTCGAAATGCTCGAACGAGTGATTGAAAATTGGACCTTCAGAATGGACCACCTTAAGCGTAGTTGCGGCCAACATTTGAATGAAGTCATATTCAAAAAGTAAATGTCAAAGAATGTCCTTTCAAATGATAAATAAAGGTTTTGAACATAATTTACATTTATGTTTTTTTTTTTAACTATTGAAAAAAGCACCTCATGATTGATCACCCGTTATAAATTTAGTTGGAGATTTAGGGAATGCTCTGATGCTACGGCAGACAGCGGTGTGATAGGGAGCGTAGAGAAGTTTTATATGGCTCTTAGAGCAATTACCATATACCGGAAGACCATAATCTATCTTTGACAATATAAACGATTTCGTTGCATTAACTAAGGTTGAGATGTTAATTAAACAGTTTTTTGAGCCTAAATAGTTAATAACATTAAACCTGGCAGCCAATTGATTTCTAACATACAAACAGTGTTCCTTAAAAGTTAATCTTTTATCAAGGATAATACCCAATAACTTAAGACTATTTGTATTTACAATACCAACATTATTATATTCCAATTATATGCCACCACATTTGTGTTTACGACAGATGTGAAGCAATTTGCATTTTACTGTGTTTATGTTAGCGCCAGAGCAATTAGACCAGCTTGAAATGGCAGAAAGTACATCAAGGAAGTCTTTTTTAACAACGTTTAAATCATTTACTTTAGTGAAAATGAGAACATCGTCGGCGTAACAAATATGGGAGACATTTTTATAATTGGATATTATGTTGCTTATTTCGTTAAGGGGGTAGTATGGTATTTTTTGTTTTTTTCATTTTTTTTTTTTTTTTTTTTAAATTATTCTATAACATCTTAAGATTATTGTGTGAAAGTTTGAACTGCATTAGAGTAAAATTGACAAAGACACAAAGGATTAAGTATCTACCTCTCCAACCGGATTTCACGCTGCCGAAAATCTTTAAACGCGTTTTTCTCACACTTGCCTTTTTTACGGTCGGTGTCCACTGCAGATTCATATCTACTGCACCGATTCTTTTCAAATTTGGTTTTTTTGTTAAATTTTGTCATATTTTAAAACAACAAATCGGTGTTTTGACTTCGACGTTGTTACCTGCGAAACTTTATTAGCTGATGAAATCAATTTGGTTTTTTGATTTTAGTTGACCCAGTAATGAGTTCTGAGGGACAACTTTTTTATGAGACGTCCGCGAAGATTCGCTGCCACCAACTCATTTCTTCATAAAAATCAATGAAAATTTTACACAATATTCTTTAAATATGACTTTATAAAATTTTGAATAAATCAACTGTGTCGACAAAAAAAATTTCGAAAAATATGCTTGTTTTACACCGAATTAACCATACTACCCCCTTAAACGCTATGACAAACAAAATTACTGAGAGCGGAGAACCTTGTGGTATACCGTTGTACAGATCGTAAATGTTAGAAAAGGTTGAATTTACTTTAGTTTTAAATTTGCGGTTTGATAGAAAACTTTTTACAAAGTTGTATATTTTGCAACCTATATTCCATTTATCAATTTGACGTAGAACCACGTGTATACCAACACGGTCAAAGGCTTTTTCGAAGTCCAGGTTTAAGGTTGAAACATGTCTTCTGTTTGATAGTGCGGAGGATACATAATTATCAAAGACGAGCAAAGCGTCCATAGTATCTTGTCCTTGTTTATATGCGACTTGCTGTGGATTTATTAAATTATGCTTCAGCGCATACCAAGATATACGTTTAGAAACAATTTTCTCGAGGATTAATGCAACATGTTTCGACTTGAAAAATTTTCACAAAAAAAAAAAATTAATAATTGTAAAAGTTATCGCTGTTTGTGTGGAACTATTTTGTACTAATTAAAATAAATTGATTTTGCATATTTTTAATAAACTTAAACATCCTTTTCTTTATAAAGTTATTTACAACTATAAAATTTCCTATTTCAAACTCACTTTCGTTTTTATTGTATCTTCGAATTCGCTGCTCTTTATTTGATTGCCTCGCTCTTTTTTCGCACTTTGCTTGCGCTCTTTGCCTGCCTCAAAACTCACAACATTCGAATTGTCTGCTCGTTGGTGGCTTCAATTAGCTTCGGCTACCGTCAAAATACCGATTCACACACAGGTCGTGCACTCGTTTTTTGCGCCCTCAACCCCTCTATCCAGCGTATGTTGTTTTGCAAATTCGCCACGGCACAGCAGCTGTGTTGGCAGCGACGACAGGCTGTTAGCTACGGCCGCAGTTGGAGCCAGTAGCCAGCCAGTAGTTTCATACTGTGTGTCAAGTGTGTTGCACGTTTATGCGCGTACGCGTCACAAGCAAATACAAGCGAAACCAAATTGTAATTGAGTAGAAACAGCAAAAGAACGGTAAATGAATTTTGAAAGTGAAAAGAAAGAAAAACTCTGTTTGGAGAAAAATAAAAATTAATAAATAAATGCAGGTATAAAATACGCAGGCAACAGCCTAAAAGCATGCAACGGCTGAACGGTTGAAATGTGCTGTGCGCTCAAGTAGAGCTTAGTGGTGACACAGATGCTGTTGTAGTGTTGTACTGGACTAACAAAACAAGCAAAAAAAAAAAAAAGCAGCAACAACAACAAAACACTCCATTTACTTGTTTCAAAGTCAGCTAACCTGGCGTCGTTAGTTTTGGCGTAGCCTACATTGAGGTGCTGAAATTTGCCTACACAAGGAGGCGCAAAAAGATAAATGACATTCGTCTAAGAGTGCGCCTAAATATTGCTGCCGCAGCATGCATGTTCCGAAGAAGTAAATAAATGAGATTTACATCCAGCAGCAGCGTTTGCAGGTGAAACAACAACAACAGCGAGTAGGCGAAAAACAACACAAGTTTGCATGCGAAGTAGACGTAAAGAAAGTTGGCTACAACATTGATATAAATTGAGAGTCATTTATGCTCAAAGTAAAATATTGTTGAAATAAGTAAGTTTTATAAATGGTGGCATTTTTCAGACGTAGCAAGTGAAGCGTATGCACAGCAAGTAACAGCAACCGGAGTGGGAGTGCCATGGAACTGCTTGGCGTCTAGGATGACATGAAAAATGTGAAATCGTGCAAGTTTGACAAATTAAAAACGAAAACTGTGCTTTGGTAAAAGATGTTCGTGTTGTTGTGTGCGTTTTGAAGCACCTAAAAGATGTTATTGCTGTTGTGTGTGTTTCAAGCACTGAAATGTATGCTACAATTTAAAAAAAAATATTTCTAAATGGATGCTGCTTGCGCGTGTATGTTAGTGTGTTCGTGATTGCTGATGGAAACGGCATGAACGCCTAAAAGTATATATAAAAATTACTTAGTGTACAAGTTAATACAGACAAACTGGTATTGTCAAGAGGTGTGATTGAGACGGAAGTTAAAAAAACGAGAAAAATAGGGGAAAAATAGGAAAAAATAGAGAAAAATTAGAAAAAAAATAGAAAAAAATTGAAGAAAAATTAAAAAAAAAAATTACTTGCGCAACAATTACATAATGAACTTGCAAATTTCATCTCGAAGGAGTGAAGGGCAATGCATTGTGCTGATGAGAGTGTGTAAAGGAAATGCTTAATACGCAGTGTTGATTGATTGCTTTAAATTTTTCTAGTGCAAGTGTTTTCGCATATTTCATCGCATCGAATCGCAGTGATACATTCGGTAAAACGCGTTGCCTGAAATAATTCAATAGTTCGTTAAAGTGATACTAAAACTACGGCCATCTTTTGAGCTAATTTAAAATTTCTGTATTAAATCAAATTTGTGCTTTTTTTCTCATTTCTCATTACGGCTCAATTCTACGCCAAACAAGAAGCAGAATGAAAAACGAAAAATAGAAGAAAAAAACAATGCCAAACTAAATTCAATTTGACCCATTTGAACATTGGCGCTTAAACTGAAACTCGGTTTACCTTGCAATAAAAGCAAAATAGCGCAACTGTGCGCTCACTCGGGGACAAAGCAGCAGCCTCGTTGCTGTACGATGAAATAAAAGCGAAAAAGTTAACAAAAAAAAAAAAAAAATCACATCACATCAACAGCAACAGCGGGAGTGTAGTAGCAAAAACAAAACGCCAAAAAAAAAACCAACAACAATGACAAAATAATAAAAATCACACCTACACCAGGCATTCAACGGCAGCAACAAAAGCAACGACCACTTCAAGTTGAGTTAAGCGGTTGTGGCGCCCAGAAGTAGGCAACGAACTGCGAGGTACACACACACACACACACGCATACACAAAAGGCGACGAGCGAATTTCACAGCAAACGACTTGCTTGTGTGTACTCGAAACGACCAGGCCACTAACTGTGCGCTTTCATCGCCACACCGTCACACCACCAGCCTGCCGGCCTCGCCGCTTTCTTGCCTGGACTACCAGCATCACCAAGCGCACAAAACGACAGCGCGCAGGGGAAAATATTTAGGAAAAAAAAGGCGCACAAGAAAAGTATTTTGCGTTATTAGTCCCGTGAGTGTTTTTTTAAAAACGACCATTTTTCCGGTATTTCACCGGCACTAATTTGATGAAATCTTTTTCGTTGGCATTTTAGCCGGGCATGTTATCGCTTTTAGTTTGTTTTCCTTTGGCTTTTTTTCTGCTCTCTTGCCCAACTCCATTTGCAATTACGCCGAGTCATCACAACTAACTTAGGGGGCGGGTGGCAGGAAAAACGAAATTGCTATGCTGCTCGAAAGTGTGCAGAAATTTCAACGAAAATTGAAATAGAGCAGCTAACTAGAAAGTGTGAAATAGTGTAATTTAAGGTGGCTTAAGTTTGCCCCGATGCTGGTCCGCACATGGACAACTCGAGTGATATATGTGTAGACTCTTGCGCCAATTGTCAACGCCGCTAAGGACTATTGTGGGACGTGAGTGCGCTCATTTTTGCGAAGCCGCCTGGTTGCGAAGTGGTGAAATTGTGAAACGCGCGACTTGCTTTTAGTGCGCGGGTAATTTCCAATTTATTCAAATTTTGTAACCCAAGTGACAAGAAATTTACACGTACATCCTTTGAATAATCAGCAGGCATAGGCCAATGTACGGCCTGCTGCTGCAACGCGTTTGTGGTGTGTCTACGAATTCACAAGGCAATTAAACAAACTCCGGCAAGAGATTCTAGCGGAGCAGCAGCGCAATTATCATCAAATTGAACCCGCATTGTTTGAACTTATAAAATGTCTGTTGCACGGCCGCGCTTCGGTGGCTTTTTCGGCTACGGCTTGCGGCTGCTTTTGCTGTTGGCAACAATTCAAGGTGAGTTGGCAAAAAAAAACATTGTTGCATATTTTAAATGGTCGCGACTCGCAAAGCCCCTCTGCTTATGCTGTCTTTTTGGTGTCTTTTTGTTTTTTGTTTTTCTTCTTTTTTTGTTTGTTTTGTGTAGCAATTTGCATTTTTGTCTGGCAATGTTTCAATTTGAATTTGCGTTAAGCATAAAGAATGGCGGCGGCGGCGGCGGCGGCACGTCGTTATTTGACATTTCTCCACAAATGTTGCGCCTCGCTAAATTCGCTTATCCACTACCGCGTTGGCCATCGTCTACAATGGCGCTCAAATGGCAAATTGCAGCAATGGAAAAGGTGTAATGACCAGTTGGAAAAGTTTTCGAGTGTTTTGTTCGAATGAATGTAAATTTGTCATGCATGGCATTTTTCAATTAGCACAGGAATTTGAATTACTTGCACAATGTGCGCAAATTTAAGGAACTTACGAATCGCGAAAATGTTGCCATAAATACATACAAATGCTATTCATACGACTAAATGATGACTTAAAAATAAATGATTTATGTTTGCTTTCATTCGAGTTTTATCTGCTCCTGTTTTGGGAGGATGAGAAAATATTTTTGCCGGCCTACAAATGCTGGGAATAATAAAATATAACAGAAAAGAGCTCTTAGCGCCGATTTCTAGCCCATTTCCGTTGCCTGAAGTCAAATTTAATATTCCCTCTCGGGAATCAAAGCACTTTGGGTATCTTCTTTTAAAGCCATGCAAAATAAATTAGGAACTTATTGAACCAGTTTGTTGTTTATGTTAAAATTTGCATACTCAGTCAAGCAATTTTGCTATAACATCAAGAAAACGTGACTATTCCCTGTCCACGTATGGTTGATGATGTAATAAAGAGCTTTCCAATAAGAGGTGTTATTTTGATATTCAAAGAAAAATGCTATCTTTTAATATTATATAAATGATCGGATGTTTATTTCATTATAAAGCGGAAGGTATGCCGTTATAGTGGAAAATAACATCAGGCAAATGACCACTACGGCCACGCTTACAGGACCATATCCTTTTCATGAAATTTTCTATAATCGAATTGCAAAGTGGCTGCCGCCCTATGTCCTCGAAAGCCTCACAAATTCCATTTTTGAAGTCTTGAATCGACCCTGGGCTGTTGGCATAGACCTTCTCTTTCACGTGGCCTCAAAGAAAAAAGTCACAAGGTGTTGAATCACAAGATCTCGGTGGCCAATTGTGATCACCGCTTCGAGAGATAACACGGTCAGGAAACTTTTCCCGAGAATACTTTCGTTGCTTGTGTGGCACGTAGCGCCGTCTTGTTGAAAATAAACGTTATCTAGATCAATACCATCCAATTCCGGCCGTAAAAAATCGTTAATCATCTTTCGGTAGCGCAATTCTTTCACTAATAACGCCTGTTATTGGAAAACCCTTTACTAGGTTGTAGTTTTTGCGGTTCGTTAAAAAAACACCATTTTTATGGTTTGAAATGCAGTTTATTATTCAGTATCGTGTCCGTGAACATCAATACATTTGTTACAACGAGTTGCCGATTTAAGAGGGCAGATAGCCATATTTTTCCTGATTTTCATTAAAATTATTTAAAATAAAGAAGTCAATATACTTTTTTCAGAATTGGCATACAGTTTACTTATACATTAAAATAATATAAACATTTTTATTTTTTTATTTTAATTATTTAAAATGGCGGATGTACACGCAATTCTTCCAGGAAAGTCGCAGCGGGGCTTCTCAATCGGCGGGCATTGTAGCATCGGCGTCAGTGAGCTGAGTACAAAAAACCAAAAATTGTTTTGTTTATTAATGTCATAGTTTCTATATAAATTAAAAAACAAATGGGAAAAAAATCGCGGAATAAAATGCTTAAAAAGTGAGTTTTGTGGTGAATTTTCCTACTATTTTTGCTTCGAAAAAATTTTCGATAACTTTTAAATTCACATAGAAAGTTACAGTGAGTCACACTCAAAATTGGACACTTCACATATAAAAACCAATTTATTTTCTACACTTTTACTAAGACATAAATTCAAGTTTTCTATATTTATTTGTAAACACTCTTCGATGAAGATAAATATGCAAAAATTAAAATCGTTTTGTTCGTAACTAAAAACAAAAAAATTAATTTCATAGGTTAGGCTCCTTCTTAGAAGGTTCACACTCAAAATGGGACACTTACTTTTTAGTTCAAATAAATTATGAGCTCATATGAGCTAATATTTCATGAATCTTCCTTTGTACTTTATTACTTCCTGTAAGCGACGTGGCATACTTTCAACTAGTTTTTTGCTGTATGTGGGCTCGATTTTTTCCCATTCCTCCAATACTGCTTGCTTTAATTGCGCCTTACTGCTCACGCAGGCACCGTGAGGCGAGCCTTTTTTTAAGTTCCCCCCACAAATGCTCAATAGGTTTCATGTCGGGAGACTGAGCAGGAGTAGCTAATACTTTTGGGCAGTTGTAGAGTAACCAGTTTTTAGCATTCCAGGACGTGTGCTCGGATCGTTGTCCTGGTAAAACATAAAGTTACTACGAATCGCAAGTTTTTCAGCACTGGTATGAACATTTTGTTTTAATAGGTTAATGTACCCTTTACTATCCAAGATTCCATCAATAATATGCGACATTCAACCCCATATCATTATTGAGCCACCGCCGTACTTCACCGTCTTTTTAATATTCCTATCCTGCAATGCTTTTCCGTCCATTCTCCAGACAAAACGCCTCCCGTCTGAACCAAACATATTAATTTTTGTTCATCTGTGAATAAAACCTGCAATAAAAAAAATAAATTATGTGGAGGCTTTGAAATAGCTAAGTTTTTTTTTTCAATTACCTTAGACCAAAAGTCAAATTCCTTATATTCATACTTTTTAGCGAACTGTAACCTAGCCTTTTGGGTCTTTTTCGAAATAAGTGGCTTTCGCCGGGGAACTCTGGCATAAAATTTGTTATTCTTAAGAAGTCGGCGAATAGTTTCTGCAGAAACTCCAACGTTCTTTTCCTCTTGGAGTTGTTTTTTTAGGTCTACGGCAGATATCTTAGGGTTTTGCTTTACTAATCGGAATATAAATCTGGAGTTTCGTTCATCAATTTTTGTTCTGTTTGTTAAGTTACGTTTTTTGTCACACACGTTACCTCTTTCCCTATACCTTTTAATAATATTATGCACTGTAGACTTCTTTTTGCCAATTATTTCACTAATCTCCCGAATGGACTTTCTGTTTTTGTAATTTCTTATAATAATTTCCCGCTCAGCAATTGTTGTTTGACGCATTTTGTAAAAACGATACCACTTAGTCGACATTTAATCAAACACTATGAAAAACAAGCGATTTACAATTTGAACTCAATATATAACGGTATTTCGCCGATGAATTCTAACTGCCCCATTTTGAGTGTGAGTAGCTCACATTGCAATTGTTGTATACTTATAATATATATTGTTATTGTTTTTGTTTGAAGGGGAGTTTGTTGTTATAATTGTAACGGGTGATCAATCATGAGGTGCTTTTTTCAATAGTTAAAAAAAAAACAAAAATGTAAATTATGTTCAAAACCTTTATTTATCATTTGAAAGGACATTCTTTGACATTTACTTCTTGAATATGACTTCATTCAAATGTTGGCCGCAACTACGCTTAAGGTGGTCCATTCTGAAGGTCCAATTTTCAATCACTCGTTCGAGCATTTCGACTGGTATGTCGTGAATAACACGCGTAATGTTGGCTTCCAGAGCTTCAATCGTTGCGGCCATCATCATTTTTGAAAAAATATGGACCGATGATTCCACCAGCCCATAAACCACACCAGACCGTTGTTTTCTCTGGGTGTAAAGGTATCTCTTGAACCTGTTCTGGTTGCTCTTCATCCCAAATACGGCAATTTTGCTTATTGACGTAACCATTGAGCCAGAAATGCGAAATGTGCAAAATTTCAGGGAGATCGGTCAATAACTTCTCGTGTTATCGTGTACGCCAATTCGAAAAATATAGTTTTTAGAAAAATGTGTCTAAAGTTTGAATACAACGTAACCATACCTCTCCCAGCGCTCGAACGCAAAGAATAGAGTCGTCACGCTTGATGATCTATAATATAAGAAATACTTTAATTTACGTTCTAGACATTTTTTGACATATTCTTAAAGCATTATATTAACATTTTATGAAAAAAAAATTTTTTTTTTCGAAATTTTACAGGGGTCTGTCCCCTTAATAAAAATTAGTTACAATTTGCCTACTCATAAATTTAAATTATAAATTTTGCAAATTATTAAATTAACTATACGACAACGATGCTAATCCACTTAGATAAAAGTCAAAAACCTAAAAACTCTGACCTTTTTATGATAAAATTTCAGCTTAAATTTATGCATTGAAATGTATGAGTAAGTTGCACAAAAAAACTTGAGTTCATATATATATAGGGTCTCACGTGTTTCAGTGCAATTTATAAATTTAAATTAAATAAAAGCATTGAAAACGTTGGTGGAATAGAGGGTGTGCCTAGAAAGCTAAAGCACTACAAAGTGTTTTGTGACAAGTCCGTACAGAAAACTGTGAAACTTTCTACTAAAAATTGAAAGGGAAGACGTTCGGTTGATGGTCGGCATTATTACAGAATACAAGCCATGGGGTCAGCATATGACTACCATTCCATCACTTTCTCTGTGAGTGTCCTGCCTTTGCGAGACCCAGGCTACAAATTTCGAGAGAATGAGTAATATTCGTTCACTAAAACTGGAGAATATGTACACATTTACGAAAGAGTCTGGTAAATTCTCACAGGACTAACTACCTTTCCCTTTGTCTCTATTCTTTCCTATCTCTTGCTATGATACTTTTCTCCTTTATTTGTATGAAAAATAATATTCCCCTCTTTGTTTCGTTCTTAGTTCTTTTTGCTGGAACATTTGATGACATTTAGGCGTAATTGGGGCTCTATTTCGCACAATTTCTGTGGAATGTTACTTTTGAAAATTTGTAGTGTTTTCTACTTTGGAGGCGATCTAACAGCAAAGTCCTTCTCCACCCGATCTTTCCAACGCAGAGGAGGCCTTTCTCTACTTCAGTTACTACCAGCTGGTACCGCATCGAATACTTTCAGAGCTGTAGCATTTGTAGCCATTTGGGCGACAAGCTCGAGGCAGTGGAGTAATTGAATCTTTATTCGCTAAGTTGTATCTATGTTCCTATAAGTCCATAAAGAATCTTTCTTTCAAAGACTCTAAGTGATGTCTCATCCGATTTTGTCGTCCACGCTTCTGCGCCATACGTTAGGAAGGGCTTGATGAGACCCTTGCAGAGTATTAGTTTTGTTCGTCGAGAGAGAACTTTACAACTCAATTGCCTACTTAGTCCGAGGTAGCACTTGTTGGCACGGGAGATTCTATGTGCGATAACATGTCTGTAGATGTCCACGCAAGTGGGGAAAGTCATTTATTGCCATTCACTTCGGATTGGCCAAGACGATTTATTTTCCAAGCAGCTCACTTTCCAAGCAGCTCACAACCTCCGGACTTAGCCCAAGTATCCTCTGGTAAGCTTTCAAACACCCGTTCGAGAGCGAGCTAATGTAAGAAGACGAAGCAACTCAGGATAATTGGTTGTGCGCAAGGTTTGGGAGCCGCCACGTAATTTCGCACTCAATGAAAACATTTCAAAAATTTCTTTTTCAGAATTCAGCGCTTAACTCAACAAATATCCTCATAAGCTTCGTGAAGTGGTTCGCTATTGCATGCTTGAAACAATCGAAAACTTCCATAGTTCTGTGAAATGTCGTTTGAACAGATCGACCATTTTTGTAGTGTATGTCAATGTACGAGCGAAAAGGGAGAGTACAATTTCAAGGACATGCAACGTTTGGGTCATTTTCGTTCCGCGAGAGAGATATAACATAGAGGAAAATGAGAGAGAGAGCTATACCTCACATATATCTTAGATACATTTGGCTATTTTTGCTGAGTTTTTCCTTGTGGTGCTAATTTCTAGCGAGACATAACGCTGCCTACCTTTTGGCGCTTGTTTGTTGCTGCAAACTTGTAGGAAATATACTTTTGGTGCCTACTTTTTGGCGTTATATTTCCTTGGTGCCTACTGTTTGGGGCGTTTTTTGGTCCCAATTTTTTGGCGTTTTTGTTTGGTGCCTACCTTTTGGCGCTTATTTCCGCTTCCTGGCTAATGCTTGTGCCTACTATAAAGTGCTTTCCATTCCGGCATCGGATTTATTGGTATTGGCTTGCGGTAATTTGTGCCGTTGCTGCGGTCTTGGAATCGCTGCGTTTGTGCGGGTGATAAACGTTCGGAGTAGTGCGCGTTGTTGCCACGGTTCCCATGGTTTATGTCCGGCGTTTACCTACACCGGTCGACCCTTCTCCGTTTTTTGTAAATTTTGTCTATTTGTATTCTCTGCGAATGTTGTGAATTTATTTAGATATATATTTTTTCTCTATCTCTCTCTCTCTCTCTCTCTCTCATTCTCTCTCGGGTCTCTCCCTCTTTTTTTGTCTACCTACAAAATTTCGCTTCTGTTGTGTGTACATACGCTACAAATTGCAGAATTTCTACTCAAAATCTGTCGAAAGAGACGCCATCGAGCTGTGGCAACTGTAAAAACAAAACACGGCTAAAAACGAATTTCGAGCATAAGTTACCCTGTATGAATTATCCATTTCCGCTGATAATTAAAGTTGCTTTTTAAGTGGAAAAATTGAAGGATTTATTGAAAAGCAACGAGACCAAATCGACAGTCAGATTTTATGGATTAAATAAAACCCCAAAAGAAAAAAAAAATAATAATGCAATATTAATTATTATATTTTTTCTTTAATTTATGAAATAGCTTATGGAAGTCAATTATGAAAAAGCGTTTCCCGCAAATCCAACTAACAGTGCAAGAACGCCTAATTATATGCAATTAAAGTCAACAAACACATATTAAACAACAATAAAATAAATTAATTTTTTCACGATTGCTTTTTTCCATGCATGCATTTCCATGTAATTATGTGCATATGTATGTGTGATTATGCTCATTGGCCTTTCAACAAGCGTCGAGCTGCGGTTGCATTTGCTTGTTGATGAAATGTAGGTTTTTGGGATTTTTCACGTATTTTTGTTTAGCTCTCCTTCATTAACCATAAAATTCTACGTGTGACACAATTTTTACAAAGCGACCTTTTGAGGCATAATGAACTGAGTTAATTTTTTTATATTTATTTAAAAATATGAAAAATAAGTAGGTAAACCTATTTAAATAATTGTTTTTTTTTTTTAGCTTGCTCGCTCAATTAAAAATGCAAATACGACGGCGCCTGTGGAAAGTGGAGTTAAGAAAGGAAGAAAAAAACATTTTTGTTTTTTTAGTTTACAGTTTGTCAGAAAAAGTAAATATTTACGGTTTCAATTTTATCATACACACACCTCAATGCGTGGTCATGCAGTTACACCTATACATACACATATACATAGGCAAAGACAAATTTATATGGGCCTATGCATGCATACTAGGCCGGGTCGATTTGTGGGGAGGCAAAAAAATCGCCCATTGCTCTGTGAAAATCATATTCTAGGGATCAAAATAAGAAACTTTGCCGAAGGAGTCATACCTCTAAACCGAGTTCTGATGACCCCCAATTTGAGTCGAACTTTTTAGTTTCTTTTCTCATGTAAAGGCCAAAAATGGTGATATTTTGAAATCATTGTATGGGGAACCCCCCAGGGGAGTTCCAGGGGGTGTGCCACTGGCATGGGTGGATCGGCTGTCCAAAGTTAGTGGGGGTCGGTCATACATTTGGACTCGATTGGAGCACTCTAAATGGGTCAAAGTGGGATTTTTCGTTCGACCCAAATTGGGGGACATCAGAACTCATTTTTGAGGTATGGTTTCTTCGGCAAAGTTTCTTATTTTGATCCCTAGAATACGATTTTCACAGAGCAATGAGCGATTTTTAAATCGAACCGCCCTTATGCATACCCAACATATAAATTATCCACTCTGCTGCTGTGCATTGCAACGCAAAGGACAAAGAGTTGACTCGAGCAAGAGGCGAAATTCCTTACAATGAAAAAAAAAAAAAAAAAATAGAAAATAAAAATATATACAAGTAGTGGTTATGAATGACAGAAAACATGAAAGAACACTTGAATGCAATCAAAGTAGAAAATAGGGAAAGAGCGCTTACGAAAGCAAAGGACGGGTGGCACAGGGGTTGAAACTGTAAGTGACGGAGAGGTTAACATGCGAAGGATGCTAGATTGTTTTTTGTATGTTTTTGTTATTGTTAGTTTGCGTGTGCAAATGACACTGACATACAAATCTCGAAATTTTCAACTTGCAACTTGAAAAAGCAGATCTAAAGCTCACTCCGAAATACGCACACACACACGCACGCACACGTCTTTTTGTTTACACGAGTGAATGCCTGAGGTGGCAGCCAGTGAGGCAGCAAAAATACATGCACACATACAAATAATATAAGTGTGCTATACTGGTCAGGGCCGATATACTCGTTTTGCTGCTGTTGCTGTTGCTGCGCTCAAGTGCCTATGCTTGAATGGCAAGCCGCGTTATCTGGACCACAATAAATATTAAAAAAAAAAAAGCTGGAACTAGAAATAAAAGTAAAAAATAAAAATGAAAAAAGTAAAAAGTACAATGCGCATACAAATGCAGTTTCGTTTGCAATATTTATGAGACAACCCACACTGGCCTATATCATTCAAAGAGCGCATGAATTGGTGACTGAAGTGCTCCTAAATGTACGTTGCGGTCGGCAACGAAAACAAGTAATGAAACTGCAAGTGACGCATGTGCAAATGCATGTGTGTGCGTACGATTGCGTTTGCATGCACATATCTACACGTGTGAATGTGTGCGTTAACATACATAAGCAATATGTCCCTACAGTGCCTACAACCAACGCCGCGCTAGTGAATTCGCTTTGTTTTAGTGGCTGTTGCTGGCCTGCAGGTTATTTCACAAGCGAGTGCCGGATATCGCCCTCGTTCGCTTTTTCATATTAGCAATTGACGTATTTTATGGAAGTTGTTTTAAGAAATGTCAATGCGGGCCCAATGCAATCCTCTTTGAGTAGTTTGGAACTGGTGTAATAATGGAAAACTGAGTTCTCATACACCCTGCAACTCCGATATTTTCTTTTTCCACAGCACAGTATTATACTGAATTTCATGATATTATATTATTAAGTTGTCACTGCCATTATCACTCTAATCGATAAGTTGCATAAGTAGCACACCATTCGAGAGGTACTAAGTTCAGTTCCTGGATCACATAAGAAATAGTTCAATGATTCATACTTTTGCTTACATAAGTAGCTATAATTCAGTTTTTGGGACGGAGAAGGATTTATATTTGTAGCAAAAAGTCATAGTCCAGTGCATCTAAATTTTCTTTGGGTGTAATATTAATAAAAATTAAATATTAAATAAATTATTAATAATAAAAAATGAGATCAGTTAAATCAAAAGCAAATGAACAATAAAATAATACTTATTGGAATATAAAAATTAAGACTAAAAACAAGCAAAAATAAAATAAATAAATCAAATTTAAAATTTGGATATTACGCAAAGGAAAAAAAAAGTTATAATTCAATAAATAAATTTTATTTATTCTAATTCAAATGAAGAATAAAATATATTCAATTAAATTAAAACATAATAAAATAAATAAAAAGGGATAAAATGAAATAAATTGAATTAATGTAAAGTACAATAAAATAGTACAAAAAGAAATGTAAAAATTTAGTTAAAATAAATCAAGTTTAAAATTTGGTAATTAAAAAAAATAAAGTAAAACAAGTTAAACGTTTACGCCCAAACGCCCGAAAACACCCGCCCGAATCCACACGCCCGAATGTATATTTCCCCGAATTGACCGTTTCCCGAATTTTTTTGCCCGAACGTCTTCGCCCGAACCCATTTGCCCGAATCCTTTTACCCGAAAAGAAAAAAAATTTAAAATAATTAAGAATTAGTATACACTTGAAGTACATGCAAGAAAAGAACAAAAGAGTGCTATTCCTTTATTTATTCATAACAAATGTTGTCAAAATTCTTGTGTCAAATTCATCAGTCAGTCATTCGTTCTTAATTATTCATAAAAATGGAAGAAATTGAGGAAGTGGGACAACTTGTCGGAAAAAAATTAATAATCGGAGGATACATTTATGTCAGATCCAAACCGTCGAAAAATAATCAATTCTATTGGGACTGTCAATTGGTTCGAAGAAAAGAATGCAAAGCGCGGGCAATTACATTGCAGACAGTTTCTGAGTTAATAGTTTTAAAAGGCAAATACAGAAAGAACAACAAGACACTGAAACGAGCCTCACAGAGCTGAGTCTTGGACGCAAAGTTAGAGCGACACCACGTCAAACCTGGATATCACTCCAAAAACGATTACGCACAATAACGGAAGAATACCAAAGATATAAAGAAGAAAACAAAATTTTGGAATACTTAACTAATTTAGCATACAACATTCAAATATCCTAAATTCACACAATTCAATTTCTTTCACACCATGCCATATAATTAAAACTTGTTTACAAAATTTTGAATTTTAATTATTTATTAACATTTTTATATAAAATTTATTTTTATTTTTTCGGGCATTTTTCGGGCATTTTTCGGGAAAATTAATAAGATTCGGGTATTCGTATTCGGGCAAATTTATTCGGGTAAATTATTTTCGGGTGATTGGGTTTCGGGTGAATGTCCATTCGGGCATGTGTTTTCGGGATTTTGACCTGGAATCCAAGTTAAAATGGGTTCTTGCTCAAAAAACTTAGTTGAAAAAAATTGAAATAAAATAAAAAATATTCAATTACACTCAAATATAGTAAAAAAATTAAATAAAATGAATTCATTTAAAGAACAATAAAAAAAATTCAAAAAAAACTGTAAAATCTCAACTAAAATAAAATAAATTAAATTAAATTTAAAGTTTGGATAGAATAAAAACAGGAAAGTAAAGTAAGTAAGTAGTAATAAACAAAAAAAAAAAATAAACTGAAAAATATAAAAAAAAAATTAAATAAAACAAAATCAAATTAACTGAAATGAAGTAAACTAAAATATAATATAATAAAACTGAAATCAACTATTTTAAAAAACAATAAAATAATGGAAAATAAACTATAATAATTGAGCTAAAATAAAATAAATGAAATCATTTTTTTTTTCCTTCTTCACTCCACTCGGGAGCATAGGTCCTCGACAAGACTCAGTCTAGCGTTGGTTTCGTTAATCTATTTTGCTTTCTGCCAGGGTAGGTGATTAGCCTGCCGCTACCAGTCCTAAATAGTGGGAATGCCCACCTGTCGATGCTTAGGAACAACGCCTTCTTATTGCTTGGAGCGCCATCTGTGTGCCACATTTTTCTGGCAGAAGGATCGCACAGATAGTTGAGGACTTCGCTAAATTTTGTGTGCCTGCGCTATTACCGCTTTTACCCGCTTCCTCTAACTGTGTCGTTTTCTTTTGTTTTTTGCTTGTTTTAACAACCACAATGCAAATAATGCGCTGACTTTTGTGGCGGAGTTAGAATTGGAAGGATAAGGTTGTTGGAGTTGAGGAATGGAATTTTTGTTTCTGTTTAGAAACTTGAAAAGTAGGTATGTTTGGTAAAGTGCGACGACCGTGCTTTACGTTCGATTCTACCCAAAACCTCTGGGATGGCCGGCTGGTACACTTACGCAGACTACCGAAGAAATAAAATTTATAGTTTGGATATTATAAGAAAAAAACAATTAAAATAAAATAAGTTACTATTAAAAACAAAAAACAAAAAAATAATAATAAGGAAATTAAAATAAAATAAATTTAAAAATTAAAAAAAAAGTAAAATAAAATATAGCAACATCATACAAAATAAAATGAATTACATTAAATTAAAACATAAGAAAGTAAAAAAACTATTGAACAATTTTTTTTAATCACTATAATAATTTTTTGCGCTCTTAAAACATTGTACAATAAAAAAAATAGTTAAATTCTTTGTTTGTAATTTTTTCTTCTCAATTCTAAAAATAAATAATTCATTTTGAATATTATGAAAAATAAGAAAAAACTATAATTAGTTAAGATAAAATAAATTAATTAAAGTATAGTAAAATAAATTCAAATGAAAAAAAAAAAATAAATATAAAAAAAAAAAAATTAAATTTAAAAAATTAATTAAATTTAAATATAGCAGAATAAATAAAAATTCAAATAAAAAAAATTGAAATTTAAAAATTAAAAAATAAAATAAATTAAATTAAAATAAAATATATCAAAAGAAATAAAAAATTAAAATAAGAAAATAAATTTAAATAGTAAAATAAAACAATGTGAAATAAAATAAAATAAATTGGACTTAATTGAAATATAACAAAACAGAAAACAAAAATATAAAAATAAAAAAGAATAAAATAAAGTAATTTGAAAATGAGAATTATTACAAGAAAAATGAAATATTATTCAGAGATTTTTTTTAATTCCTGAAATAATTTGTTTACGCCCTTTAAACTTTGCACAATAAAAAAAAGCTTCTTGCTTAAATAAAACAAATTTAATTTAAAATTCAAAAATTTTATTAAAAACAAAATAAATAAAAGAAAAATCAAATAAACCAAACTAAATTAAAATACAATAAAATAATACAAAATATAATATAAACATTAAATCAAAATAATACATCATGCATATCGAACATGATATACGACCATGTTCAACTGCACGGTGTTCTTGCGGAAGAAAAAAAGGATGCGTCCGAGCATCACAAGGATGTAAAGAACAGCTAATTATAGACCAAGTAATTCTGGGGCAGTTGAAAAAAAAAAAATCGAAACCTGTATGCTGTGCACATTGCCTGGCAAAAGGCTTATTATTCTGTCCCCCACTCTTGGCTAATGGCTGTGCTGCGGTTATATGGGGTCAATGAAACAATAACATCGTTCTTACAAAGGATAAGGCAAAATTGAAGAACCAGAATTAAGCTTCCAGACTCTCCCCGTTCATGCTACACCAATGAAATCGTCAACCGCAGCTTCATTTTTCAAGGCGATTCGCTTAGCCCTCGGTTAAGTTTGAACTTTCTTAGCGACATACTTAAGAAAACGGGCTATGGATATGGATTAAAATACGGTGATGCCAGAAAGTTATTAATCAACCATCTCTTTTACGTAAATGACCTAAAGTTATACGAGTATGCTGGCAAAGAAAAAAAAAAAACTGGGAAAAATCGATAGAATGCGTAATTAGCTTCTCTAAAGATATCCGAATGCCCATAGGATTTGATAAATGCCGAAAAATAAAAATTGTCAAGGCAAAGTCATAAATGTTGAACCGGGTGCAGATGACAACACCACAGCGAATATTAAGGAAATGGAAAAAGGTGTATTACAAAACAACAATGTTGAACTAATGCAAATGTGAAAAAAGCTTATAGCCAGGTACAGAAGACGACTCCACGTACTTTGTAAGACAAACCTGAATGGCCATAACCAGATCAGAGCTATCAACTCATTTGCAATACCTGTAATTTCGTATAGTTTTGGCATAGTAAAATGGTCAACAACTGAACTGAACAACTTGGAACTCATAATGTGGACAATAATGATAAAACATAAATGTCATCATCCTAAAAGCTCTATGTTGAGATTTGCATTGACTAGGAAAGAAGGAAACTGAAACTTAGAAAATACTTCTATGGAAAGGCCGGAAACTCTGCACTTCACCATGAGGTCAAATGACAAATTTTCACCTCTTAGAATGATGCATGAGCTTAACAGCAGGAACACTACAACAAAAATGGACAAAGTTGAATAATGGTCACGAATCAGCAAATACTCCGATTTGGGGATTGACATCAAGCGGCAGTGGAAACTCAGAAAAGTCTTTATATTGCCACTGATCATATCGGCGAACGGACTCGCTCACGTAAATCTGACGGAAAAGCTCAAGAAGCTTAAATTGGAGAAGCACCTTATCTATGTCCTTCAAAAAGCGGCTCTGCTGAATTCTTGCCACATCATAACAAATTTCCTTCAGTAAATTAATAATACAAATTTATTGTTACAATATTCACACCTGTACCTGTTGCTTTATTTGAATTTGGGGTACGATAGTTACAAACTTACTAAAACAGTGTAAACATCTGACTTGCAGCTAAGCTGCCGCCAAGTTGTGTAAGTGCCTCCCAAAGAATGGGATGTTTGAACCAAAAAAAATAGAAACAAAAAATATATTAGAAAAAAAGAAAAATAATCAATTATTCCTATAATTGCGAACGCAGCTCTTTCGTTTCATCTATGTATTAGAAAAAATGTATGTGATCTCTATTGGAAAAATCCTTTGAAGCCTTTGGTGTCCCATTCCCGCAGTAGGTTTCGAGCCGGTGGCCAACCGAGATGGATATATTGATTTTGGTAGGTCACGAGATCATTAATCAAGACCTTAGCACTCATGTATGTCTATTCAACTTGAAATTTAAAAAGCAAGAAAATGCATGAATTGTGAAAATAGGGAGAACGAGCGAGAATATTGCACGTTGACTCCTTTTGTAATTCCTGTTCTAACTTCTCTTCTTCTGACTCCTGTATGGATCTGTGAAAAGAGAGAGAGAGAGAGAGAGAGAGAGTGAGAGTAACTGAACTAATGAGCGCAAGTGACTGATATACTGATGATAATAAAAATAATTGGATTTGAAAGGGTATCTATTCAATATTCAAGTAATGATGAGCAGTCGAATAAACTACTGTTAACATCTATTTTTTTTTTATCTTATCTCTGGTCGAAAAGCTAAAGAGGGAGAATACTTCAAACCACATAGTTTTCACTACAGTATGTCGCACATCGCACCTCCATAAATAGAGGCGATTCCAATTCACATATTTCGCATAACAGATGCTGGCCCAAAACAGCGCCTATGCGCTCTTAAATATTCAAAATGTTTTGTAGGAATTTTCTATACACAATTTATTACATGGGCTCGGTACTAATAGTCCAATTGTAAGTTTGCTGCACTGGAGCGTGCTCAGGCACTTCCATTTACAGGTTTATTTATACTCACACACACGCATTGGTTACATGAACTGCCTAACTATGTAGTTAGAGACTCCAATCGTATAAATAAATACAGTTTTGTTCAAAATAATAGGAGCACGACGAATTACGATGTTATAATTATTTTTAAGCATTTAATTTTGTTTAAGTCTTTATAGAAGTACGGAGCATTCTACAACAAAAACGATTGTACAAAATACACGAAAATTAAACGAATTTCAGGAAAAATGCCTACAAGTTTTTAACCTTATATTCGGAATTTTTGGAATATTTCTGGGTATGGAGTTTTACGTGAAAATATATTCACGCATTTGCTAGGTGAAGCAAGGGACCTCAATAAACAGGTTAAAATTAGATTTATTTAAAGTTAAGAATTTTATTTGATGCCTGGTGCCACCTGTTTGCAGCGCTTCTGCTTCCACTAGTCGCGTCCACGTGTAAGTTGGCCTACGACATCTCCGACTGTCTTGTTCCCTGGTTCCAGTCTAGGGCTGTTTTTGGGATATCTCCATGTGGCTTTAGCCTTTCCATTTCTACTTCCGCCATCGGATTTGAAGATAAACGAGTATCTGCTTCGTTTATGCCCAGAGGTCGGAATTAGAAAACGCTCACAATTTTGTGAAGACGGCAGTTTTACACACACACAGAACAACAAACTTTACATTAGATTTAAAGATCGTCAATTTCGTGCGCCCGGATCTCCACACTTTGTCCGAAAGACCAAACACAGCGCGACCCTTCGCTATTCGACTGCGAATATCGGCTGCTGAGCCGCCATTTTTGTTGATGACGCTTTCGAGAAAGCAGAACTCATCTACTACTTCGAGCTTAGTGCCGTTTATCTGAAAGATTTGCGAGCTCGCAGGGTTGGCGTACAATAACTTTGTCTTCGCTATGTTGCTTTTCAAGCCCACGTTCGTTGCAAATTTGCTTACCGCTGCGATCTTTGATTGCATATGTGAGTATTTGCGCGACAGCAGGCACCTGTCGTCGACAGAGTGAAGATCTTCAAGGTAGCCGCGCACATTCCAGGATATACCAGTGTTAGCTATGGGTGCTTGACGCATTACTAGATCCACTACCAGGCTGAAGAGGAGCGGGCACGTATCCTGTTTTCACTTGAATGCCACCACTCAGGTGGTTTTCAAATCTTATTCTGCAAGTGGCATCTGTGTATACTTCTATTATGAGGTTGATGATTTATTCAGGTACTCCTTTACACGCCTAATACTGCTAGTGTTTTTTAAGCAGATGTCTTGCGATTCTGCAGGCATGCAAAATACTTAGGGAACGCGGGAGCGAGGGAGATATTAACATTTTAATGTTAAGAAGCGATCAAGGCTCTGACGACGCCATGGTGCAGAATGAAATTAGTAAACTCCTGTAAGGAGGACATCAAATTTCTTTAATCTGGGTTCTAGCACATAGGAACAGGGCCGTAGAGAGCATATCCGGGCCCCGGGGGTAAATTGCAAATGCGGGCCCTTTCCAATTATGTCTAATTTATATAAAGTCCGGGGCTCTCTGAGAACTCCGGGCCCGGGGTAAAAGGTCCCCGATCACCCAGACCCCCCCCTCTTGCCGGGCCTGCATAGGAACATAAAGTAAGCAATTTTATTTGCTGATGAGCTTGCTAAGAAGGGGACTGAATTCGCCTCAGCGACCTCCTACCCGGTCATCGGCATCCCCCCGACAGTTGTTAAAGGGAACTGCACAAATTATTTCTCAGGAAAGCGCAGAAAAGGTGGAACCCCATTTCTTAATGGGCTATTTCGAAAACCCTTTGGCCCCAGAACAATATACAAAGGACTCAGAAAGTCTTTTGGACTTCTCGCCATTCAATTTCCAAACTCTTAGCTGTGTTTACCGGTCACTGGACGATCGGCACACACGCGGAAAGCTAGGGTTACCATTTAACCCTCATTGCAGAAGCTGTGGGGTCCTTTCAGAGAAGGAGACTGCATTTTCTCTGTAAATGTCCGGGTTTGGCAGCTAAACGATTAAGGTCACGGGGCGCTCCTTTCTTCGACAGCCTGGGGCAGTGCGCCACCCTAAATCCAATTAATGTCCTCCAATATATCAACAGCTGTAGATATCTGCCTGTTGGAGGTCTCATAATGTATTAAAAGCGGCGCTTTAGTGCTACTTGAGGAGTTCCAGACAGGCACTTCAACCATATCACCTACCTACTTACCTTTACAGACCAGGGCTTCCCAGATAATATTATTTTTTGGGAGTGTTAAACGTGTTTTGAAAGTCGCTGAAAGGCATTTACAGTGGCCACTCAACAGACTGCGATCTCTTTTGGGGTGTTAATGTGCTCGACGTAAGAGCGCCGTGACCGAAATCCGGCTTGTGCTTCCCTGAGGCCGCTCAGCAGAGCGTCGGATAGTCTTTTGTTGATTATATGGCCTATGATTTTATTCACCATACTCAGCAAAGTAATGCCTCTCCATGGAATTTTATAGCACATGAATTTCACCAACAGCTTGAAGCGGTTAACGCAATGTAATTAGCCACCGTTTGATTGTCGTTCTCTAATCCAAAGCTCCTTCTGCTTTTTTCTCACCTGTTTTTCCTCTGTATGACATCACAGTGCACAACTTTGATGCTTCTGCCTGATCAAAGCTTTTTTTTTCAAAATTAACAATATGGCGGCCTCAAGAAATATTTTTCAAATTTTCGAGAAAAAAACCGACAACTAATTGTTAATAAAAAATCGAAATTTGAAAAAAGAAAATCTCTGAATCAGGCTCGAGTTTTTTATGTAATAAAAATTTGAATAAAAGACCTCCGAAAATATTTTTTGTATGGAGCATATGCGCCACGCGGTTATGGACAAAAATTGTTAAAAATCATAGAGATTTTTGAGGCACTTCAAACTTACACTTGTTGCACTAAAATTTAATGGGCTACAAAACCGTGTAGATGTAATTCTACTAAAAACTCTGATTGAGTTTTTAAATTTGTCAAGCTTTTGTGAGTTTTATGCTTGTTTAGCGCTTTGAGTTATATGGTTTCTGTTATACTTTTATTAAAACATAAAAATTTTTAAACACAAAAAAAAAAAAAAAATGTTAAAACGTGTTCATTCGCCGCGCTCCTATTAATTTGATCACAGGTGCACCCACATACTCGTACATATGAAAATCGAGCAGTGCTTCATATTTTGCACTTGATCTAAATTTTGCGGCCACCAACGAAACACAAGCGACAAACAGCATCACAGCGCAACAAATTCAATGCCTAAGTAGTGCCACAGTGGATGGCCCGTTGGCGGTACCGCTAACAGTTTGTGGCAACAACATTGCTGCGGTTTTGCGCGCCACCATCGAGTTTTACATTACACCTTGTTCGTGTAGCTCTTGGGCACTGCATGCAGCTGTGTTTTGCTTTGCTTTTCGTAGCTGCTTCAGTTCGATCTCGATTTCGATGCTGCATTTCGTGAATTCTAATATTCCAGTGCTTCGAGCATTTTCGAGTGTTTGAGTGTTGGTGAGAAAATTCAACCACTTGCGTACCCCCTCTAGCCACACTCGCTGCTACATTCCACTTGTCCAAATGGCAGCCTCAATGCCGTTACATGCGAGTTCCATATATCTGTTGTTAAACTCAAAAAAGTTTGATAGAAAGTGTTCGCTACAACCAAATATAGTTTGGTGCTTGATTTTTGCTATCTCAATTTGCGTCCAACAATTTGGCTATATTTTGCATTTGTAACTGCTATTTCGATTTTAGGTGTGTGGCTTGTTTTTTTTTTGTGGCAATTCTACACTTTGTTAATGGCAAGTTTTCAATAACTTTACGCCACGTGAGTGGTGTTCGTTTGCTGGTTTCGTTTAATGGTCAGAGCTCGCACATTTGGTTTGGCCATTTGGTTAAATACTCAATACAGCTGGAGTATCGTTTTGAGGGAATTTATTGGTGTGAAATGAAATGCAAAAGTTAGTTTGCGTTCCACAACTGTTTGTGTATGCAGATGTTTGTGGATGCATATTTTTTGCGGTATATTTTGAATGAAATGTTTCATTGATTTTAATTGACTATTTATGGGAGTGCGGCAACTGTTTAATGACCGCAACTATGCACGTGCGCATATTTCAGTTAAAAATTAGAGAGGAAAATACAATAAAATCGATACAAAATTTAAGCAAAATTATTTATACACGAAATTTCTTTGAATAAACAATTGCACACTTTGTTTTTAACTGCAAATACAAATGAGTCTAGTACACTAGCCAACAAAATAAAAAATAAAAAAAAACCATACCGAATAGCCAAAAACGTTAGAGAGAGTTCAGAGGTCTGCACTCATTGGAATCAGTGGGGCGGTTCGAACTACTCTTAGCCTGGCGCTCAACGCAATATTAAATGTGGTACCCGTAGACATCGCAGGCGGAATTGCCGCTGCACATACCGCAATCAGACTGAGGGGTTTGGGCTATAAGCTCAACCTCACATATGTGCACTCAAGCATCCTCAGAAACTTTGAGTTCATCCTCGCCCTCGTCAACGGATCAGTGTGTGCCCTCGCTTAGTCCAAGCCGAACTTTCTCCACCCATATTCCACCAAGGGAGGAGTGGACCGGGGGCAACACTAGGGGACAGGGCTTAGTTAACCTGTTCACGGATGGCTCGAAGCTGGACGGTAGGGTTGGAGGAGGAGTATTCTGCAAAAAGCTCCCCATCAAACTCAAATTCAGGCTACCGGATCACTGCAGTGTGTTCGAAGCAGAGGTGAACGCAAATGAAAATAAAGAAGTAGCTTACTGGCTACTTACTTGCATAATAACTGTTAAGAAGGTAAATACTTACTCCGTTAGCCAAGCGGCAATTAGGGCCCTAGGCTCTAAGATGGTGCATTCGAAACTGGTTAGGGAATGCCTGGCCTCTCTCTCGATGGCATCAGAATTCTTCGATATAAAGACAATTTGGGCACCTGGTCACAGTGACATTACTGGAAACTGCAAAGCTGACGAACTGGCCAGACAAGGGACCTGTGAGGTAGTGTGCCCGCGAAAGGAGAGTATCGGAATCTCCTTAACAACCTGCGCTCTACTCTTGGAAGGATGGGCTTTGCACCAATTCAGCGAGTCCAGCGCAAGTACACGAACGTGTAAGGTCGCGAAGTGCTTCTGGCCACGTTTGGATAGGAGGCGTTCGCGGGATATTCTGAGGATGATAAAATCTCATCTCTCATCTTTCGTGGGCATCCTCACGGGGCACTGTCCGCGGGGTATACATGCCGTGAGACTCGGAATTACTTCGAGTCCTTTTTGCGTCAGCGGTATGGAGGATGAGGTGGAATCATCTCTGCATCTGCTCCGCAGTTGCCCAGCTCTCGCGGGACTAAAATTCAAGCATCTTGGTTCTCACTTCTTTTCTGCTGATATAGCAGGTATTGAAAGCAAAAATCTGATGAACTTCATCAGCAGCATAAAGAGGCTAACACAACCGCAGACTGGTCACCGTTCGTAGTCCACAAACACTCAACCTTCCCCATCCCTTTCTCTGTCGTCCTTTTTTTTCCTTTACCTCTTTTTCTCCTTCCATCAACAGCTCTGGTTACCTGCGCCTCGAATGTCTTATAATGGCATCATAACTTAGTGCTACTTGGGGAGTGTCAAACTGGTACTTCAATCTTTTCACATACTTCCTCCTTGTTAGAGAGAAATGCATTTATTGGAACGCTGAGCTCTTCATCATTAGAAAATTGTTTTTCAGAAAGTTTTTTGTCAAATTTAGGAAGAAAAAGTATTCACTTGTGATCACCTCTGTGCTATGCGGTGAGTGATTGATTTCTTCGAATGACTCGGCCTTCGAGACACGCGCTGTATGAACTGGAGCAGCATGACGCCCTCAGTTAGTTTTCAAAGCCTTTATTCTTTGCTGAAGAAGCAGAGAAAAGGATTAACTCATGCACATATTCTCCTGTAGATAGCCGCATAGAAAGAATATAATTCTGAAACAGTTTCAAAGCTATAAGAAGTAGTGGGGATCACAAGTTGGACTTACTGTGGATGAAAACAACGAATAACGAACTTGCATTCAATGCGTAGCATTCATTTCAATAGAAGATTTGAGCTTCATGATATCCGGCAAGATGTTGCACAAACTACCAATGTCCACACGGCAGCACTCCATGCACAACACTTTCAATCGAGTATTTCAATGACAAGGGATTTAAGATTATAATTCTTTGAAGCACTCAGTACAAGCAAACGTTTCACTTGTGTATCGGCAGCAGAAAACCACGTAGACGCACGACAAGTTGATGAGTAAGCAAGCAACGACGGCTACTAAGGAGTCTCCATTCTCGATGCACCTGTCAGAATAACTAAAACGTTTATAATTTCATTGATATCAGCTATGATTTTACCACAAAGTCAAATAGTGGTAGCCGTATCAACATCTGGAATTGTAGCGACTGAATGTGCAATCGAGAGTTGCACTGGCATGCAACATTTCCTACACTAAATAAACAAATGTGAAGGTCCTGCAGAATTGCAAATTAATCAGTTCAGATGAACGAACAATTTCGCACAAACCAGCACTGGAGGCACTCGAAGGAAGTAGGGGATTTGATTTTGACAAATCAAAGACAAAACGCTGAGCAGTGGGATTCATAAAAGATGGGTTGCATTAGTGATCGAGATGAAGTAGTTTATTACTTAACTGGAGTACTCAATTCATTATGTAGATGAAAAATGACGCCGTATAATTTGCAGCTAAAGGTTTGTTGGTGTTAGAAATGCTTCATGAAAATTACTTAAAAGTATTACCATAAAAAGGCTAAGGGAAAACATAGATTTTTAGGTGGTTTTACAAACCGAATAGCAAATGCGGATTAGCGAGTTTAGTTTTTGGAAATTACTTCTAAGATTTTGTGAAAAATTGAATTGAATATGAATTTTTATCTAAATCTGTTTGCTTATATACGATCTTGTTTATTAGTATAACGAACAAAATGAATACAAAAGTTTCATTTGATATACATTCTGTCAAAAAAGTATCGGGAATTGCTCAATAAAACGCAAAATAATTGTTTTATAATCAAAATTTATTTTGTCGTCTTCAAAATCGGCTCCATTCGGCTTAGTTCAGTCATCAAAGCGTTTAAAAAGATCTTCTTCAGCTCCTTTAGCGAATTCCCTTAATGTACTCTATCAACTCAAAAGGGCCTCCACGGAGTGGCAATTTTAGTTTTGGGAAAAAGAAAAAATCACATGGAGCTAAATCCGGTTATTTCAATGGTTTTTCGATGATATTCGTCGAGTTTTTAGCCAAAAAAAAAAAATGTTCCCAATATGAGCCTTGTGAGACGATGCGTTGTATTGATGCAAGATTCACGAGTTTTCTTTCCACAAATTGGGCCGTTTCCTACGCACATTCTCTCTCAAATGTCGCATAACTTCCAATTAATATTCTTCCTTTACTGTAGAGTGCACAACACCAGGATAATCAAAGAAAACGTGTAGCATGACTTTCACTTTTGACCGACTTTGACGTTTTTTTTGGGTTTTTTTGCGTTTCATTCAGCCGCCAGTTGACTGGTTTGCATGTCAAACTCATATACCCACGTCTCATCACCTGTTATGATGCGCTGGTTGGTTCGGTTATGGTTGGGTCCGAATACACTTGCTCAAGCATGTCTTCAGCCACCTTCTTCCGCTGAATTTTTTGAAAGAAATTCAAGTTTCTTGGAACGAGTCGAGCAGCCACGCGTCTCATGCCCAATTGATGGTGAAAAATGTTGGGAATTGATTTGTGAGACACGGACACGTTAAGGCCACGAGCTACCTCCCTCAAACTTAAATGATGGTTTTCCAGCACTCTCCTGGTTTTCCTGGACTTTGTCGACGACTTGTTTTTCATCCTTTGAAGACGTTAAATGGGCGTCCAGATCGGGGCAAATCTTCCACGACTTCTCAGCCCTCTGCAAAAGTGTAAGTGCTTCAAGGCAGCTATCCAGTAATTATTTCAGTATTTCAGTGGATATGTCTCTGAGAACAGCCTACTTTTCGAATTGTGATTGCGCACAAATCGACGTGACGTCGACATCTGGTGATGCCCTTGATGCCATTCTGAACTTGCAACCTCTACATCTTCAAAGTCGGAAGGAAGCGATGAAGGCGGAGTACAGGCTCAAGTTAAACGAAGTCTGGGGAAACGAAGAAATCACTGGCAACTGTCAGATATACCACCAGTTGTCGGAGCGGTGTTCACTGTTCTCGATGCTAGTGTAGAATCGGGTGCCTTTCGTTAGCTTCGGTAGGAAGTATAGAGATCAATGTTTAAGTCCAGAGAACTTATTAACGAGATATCAACAATCTTTCTACACCGACGGATCCAAAGCCGGTGATGGTAGCAGATCCGGATGATACTTAAACGAAGACACTAAGTACTCTTATGCCATAGGACAGATGGCCACGGTATTCTTTACGGAAGACTATGCCATATTGAACGATGGATACTGGATTATTAAGAAAAAGTGGCGGGGTAGCAGTATTGTAATTTATAGTGACAGTCAAGCTGCACTGAAAGCCCCTGCTAACCCACGCTGCTTTTCGATGTTAGTCGGCGAATGAAAGACAAAAGTGAACAGTGTTGCAAAACACAACAAAGTTAGTCTTATTTGGATACCTGGACATTGTGGTACTGCAGGGAACAAGTTGACTGATAAACTGGCGAATGAAGGCTCTGCAAGTATGCCAATAGACCGTGAATCCTTTCTAGGTGTCAACTGTGCATCGATTCAACTACGAATTGACGACTTCATGAGGTCTACCCACAGAGGTCGTTGGTCTGGGTTGAACACGTACAGAGTAGCCAAGTGCTTTATGAAAGAACCAAGCAGGAAAATAGCGACCTCTCCTAAAACTTAGCAGAAGGGGCCTGAGAGTACTGGTGGGTGTAATCACAGGGCACAACGTCTGTGGTCAGCATATGGCTGCCATGGGAGTCCTGGATAGCCCGATATGCCTATCCTTCTTAAGAACGACGACACTGCAGAGCATTTTCTCTGTAGCTGTCCGGCGTTTTCCAGAATCAGACTTAGGATATTGGGTTGCGATATACGGATTACGGAATGGATAAAGTTCATACTCTTCCTCTTCCGGATCTTTTAAGATTCATCAATAAATCCAAGAGATTTGTGGAAGAGTGACCTCATATTAATTTTTCCGTCTTACCACTTACATTTAATCTTTCCTATCTCTTTTCTTTCTGAAGAATTCTATCCGGGTGTAGTACAATGGTCTCCTGACTGAGTGCATGAACTCCAACCCCTCACAAATTGAATCTAATTTAATCTAACATCCTCAGACGTGTGCGAAGTCGCTGCAGTGTACAGGGTGAACGATATGAAGTGTTACCAACTTCACACTGCTTGTATCTGTAAAACAGCTCATGACATCAACGTCAAAATTGTTCTAATGACAGTTCAATATATTGTTTATAAGCCATCAAAAGCATTTCCGTCTCAGTTTTGTTGAATTTTTTTTTTTGTGATCTAATTCAAATGTAATAGTGTGATTGCGTTATATTTGGCTGGAAAATCACAACCAGCCATTGTTCGTGAGCTCAGTCACCTCACCTCAAAGTGAATAAAATGTTTGTGTAGCGCGCTGTAAAGCGTTACAATGATACTGGTGACATTGCAAAACGCCAAGGAGATGAACCAAAAAAAACTGCAACAACGCCAGATATGGTTCGGAAAGTGAAGGAGCGACTTGAACGAAATCCACTTCGAAGTGGAAAATGGCCAAAGAACTGAAAATACCGCAAAACAGCATTCGACGCATATTGAAAAATGAGCTCAAGGTTAAGGCTTACAAGTTCCAAAAAGCACACGATCTTTCACCCCAGTAAAAAAAGTTCGGTGCGAAAGAGCAAAGGAGTTGTTGCGTTTAAATGACAAATTTCCTAATATTGTGTTTTCTGATGAAACAAATTTCCCAATTGAGTAGTTCATAAACACTCAAAACGATCGTGTTTACTTGACCGAACGCTCATACGAGATTTTGAGCCTACGCATGGCCACTCGAAGCAATTTCCCATCGCAAGTAATGGTTTGGGCCGCAGTGACCGCTGATGGACGCTCTCCAATCGTTTTTATCGAGCCTGGTGTCAAAGTGTATGCGTCTTATTATCGGGAAAATGTTTTAGAAGCTGCTTTAGAGCTGTGGACATGCAAACATTTCGGTCGTAGACCATGGACGTTCCAACAGGACTCGGGACCGTCTCATAAAGCTCGTGAGAACGAAGAGTGGTTAAAAAATCATGTTCCACTCTTCACTTTGTCCACACAATGGTTTTCGAATTCGCCAGACGCAAAACCGATGGACTATTCCATCTAGTCCATTTTGAAGAGCAAGCACTTCATATAGTTCACCCTGTATTATCAAAATCAAAATCGGATGTGTTTCCGCCCACTTGAGGGATGAGCGTGGCAGTGTGCCAAATTTTACTACATTTCACGGTTTTTCTTTCCTAACTTAAAAAAATTCAATATTTCAGCGAAATCGGAGCGCGCTTATCTACTAATTGTATATGTCTCCTTTGAATCAGCGTGATGCGAAATAATGCGTAGATCGTGAGAGAGGGCTAGTCAAAGACATTTTGCGGAAAAAGGTGCACATTTTTTAATTCACCTGCATCATCCAATTGAGAATATAAACAGTTTTTGCGGTTTTTTTCACTCTATCAATATTTATATGCGTCCAATACTCATTTCCTGCATTCTTTACGTATTTAATAGAAAATATAAAACTAAATATTTGCCTTGCAAACAACTTTAATTGGCCACTTTGCAACTAGTGTACTTTTAACCACTGCGAGACTAGTTAGACACCAGTTTGTTTATTGGACATTTTCATTGAAAAGTTCAGGTTTACCTGCAGTGTTAAACTGAAGCTAAAAGAAATAAATTTATAACACAAAAAATAGAAGATTTTTCTCCGGTAAAATGTCTTCATTAAAAATAATTCACAGAACTCCTGTTAAGTAGGAGGATTACACGCACCGCCTTTATATTCCATTTGTGGTTATATTTATATGCTAAGTGCACAAATATAAATAATAATAGTGTAAGCAGTCTTTTCATTTCTCCGTTGAAGAAGGGCTTGCTGTTAATAAATCATGAACTCAGCAAAAACAAAACACAAAAAAGTTAATTTTAGTTGTAGTTAGTCAATATTTGCAGATCCCAGCTGGGCAATTAGCTTGGCAGCATAAAACTGAATTAATATTATTGCTAATTCATATGCTTCAAAATAAGCACGCACACACACACATACATACACATGCATAAACACATACACATGCATACACACATACACACAAGGCGTCTGCTGCACTCACCTACATTGTTTTCTGCTTCGAATTCACTCATCTGTTATTTACGAGACTTCAGACTGTCTTCAGTTTGTTCGAGTCAGTTTCCCGCATTCGTTCGTTTCATGCTGATGGATTTGTTTATTTTCCCGTAAAAACAAAAAAAAACAAAAAAATCAACATTGCATTTGCTCGTTGCATTGCATAAGCTAGTATTTTTGTTTTTGTTGCTGTTGTTGTTGTGCGATGCTATTGCTTGATGTTGCAAAATGAATGCTACATACAAACCGAAATGGCAGCAAAGCAAAATTCGCAAGAAGTACAATGGAAAAGTACAGCAGACATGCTATTACAACAACATAGTCAAACAACAACAACAACAAAATAAGCGTAACAACAAATGCTAAAACCAATAAATTGTAGCTTTTGCTTGTTCTTTCTTCCTTTTCCCCGTTCATCCTAATTTTATCCCTTTAAACATTTGCTTGTTTCTGCTGCTCTTCATCCACCACAGCGTAAAGTGTTAGCAATTTCCTCAACTTCTTGCCATTCACCTCTACACTTTGCACCAACACCGTACATCCGGCATTGCTTGAGGTTGCACTCGCTTCAGACCTTAGCCCCCACGAACCTCTCCGGGCGTATGAGCAATTTGTCCGCACTTATCCGCAGGATATTATAGTGCTGTTGTCGGTTTGTTTGTTAGTTTTGCAGCTTTGTATTTATCTGTTTGTTTTTGATGCTGTGGTTTTTTCCGCCTTTTTTTACTTTTTTTTGCTGTGCATTTTTTTTGCTTGCTTTTGGTTGCGTTGCTTGCTGCAACGTTTATCACAAATCGAAGCAAATAAGTGAGTAAAGCAAACGCAATCTACACAGCTGAAGAGTTCGTTGCACGGCGAAAGCGTTCGTATTTTTTAATTTGCACGCACACAAACACACACTCAGTTGCATATTGAAAACAAGCAAACAAGCTCAGGCAAATATCCGCTGGGTATTACTTACAAAAATTGTAAACAAGCTCATCACGAAAAGCCAACATTGCTTAAGTGCGCACGATTTAGTATTTCTCTTGAATTTCATTAATTCCTATCAAAGTTAGACAAACATTCATGTGCAGGTGTGTGTAAGTAAATATAAAATATGTTTGACTGAAGCTGCAGGGTTAAGAGAGCGGAATTACTGATGAAGTGCGGAGTATTCGGTAGATATATTGAATAATAATCGTACATTCTGTCAAAAAAGTACCGGGAATTGTACAATAAAACACAAAATCATGGCTTAAGGGGGAGCCTGGTTTATGAGGTCTAAAAATTGCATCTCTTTGCAATTCTTTTTTTTAAGGAAAAAATTAATTTAGCACTGCCAAGTTTTTTCTATCTTTTAATGAACATCTAAAAAGTATACAAAATTTTTGTACTGGTTAAAATAAGTTGAAAAAAATGTTTAACATACAAATTAGTAGAGCGCTGCAACGCTGGAGTTTCCAACTGGCGTACAAGATACAGCTCGTAATTATTATCTAAAGCAAAAAATTCAAATAGATTTCTAATTATCATGATTTTTTATTCTAGATGAACTAAGAAAACTGAGAGAAATTCCAGAATTTCAACTTTTTGGAGGTTTTAAAGTAAAAAATGCCTTTCTATAAAAAAAAAAAATTCAAAAAATTGAAAAATTTTTTTTTACCTATTTTGTTAGTTCAAATAGAAGAGAATTTAATACTGAAGGGAACAAGCTATGATTCATTTCAAAAGGTTCATTAGTTTTTGTTTTCATTCATGTACGCCAATTCAAAGAAATCATTAAAATGAAAAGTCGAGAAAAGAAGATAAAGTTTGTACTACGAGTATAGCTGTCCGGTCACAGCGTAACTACCTAACGCTCGCCTACCTTTGGCTTTGTATCTACGGAAATATTGAGAATTAGGCTCTGTAACTTTGTGTGAATATTCTGAAATATATTAGGAATCGCTTAAAACGAAAAAAAAATGATTTTTTTGACCTTATAAACCAGGCTGCCCCCTTAATCATCAAAATTTACTTTGTCGTTTGAAGAGGTCTTCTTCAGCTGCTTCAGCGTTGGGTTCAAATTCACTTCCTCAACCATTTCTTCAGCCACCTTCTTCCGATGAATTTTTTGAAAGAAATTCAACTCTCTTGGAATGAGTCCAGTGCCACACGGCTCATGCTCAATTGATGTTGTAAAATGTTGCGAATCGTTTCGTAGACACACTGAGGTCATGAGCTACCTCCTTCAAACTTAAATGATGGTTTTCCAGCACCATTTCTTTGACTTTGTCGACGACTTTGTTTTCATCCGTTGAAGACGTTGATGGACGACCAGATCGGGGGAAATTTTCTACGACTTCTCGGTCCTCTGCAAAAGCCTTATACCACTCGTAGACTCGTGTGTTTGATAAAGCACACTTGCCATATGCTTTCTGCAATAGTTTCAATGATTCGGCACAGGAAATCCCATTCAGATTAAAAAAATTTAAGCGAGGAAACCGGTTTAGATCGATCAAAAAATCGATTTGTTTTTTTATAGCATAAATCGTTAGTATAACAACTCAAGAATATGTGCTCGTCGGTTCCGCACCGTAGCGCGCGTTAGTTAGAACGACGTTTTTCTCGAAACTACTTTTTTCAACAGGTGGGCATTCTAGCTTAAAAAGTTACAGACCAATCGTTCTAAAACTTTTTGGGATTTTTTCTTTATTCAATTCTAATCTATATGAACCTAATTCTAGGATTATATTGTTATTTAAAAGATGGGTTTTAAGCAAAATAGATGAAAAAATATGGTACAAGAAAACTACTTTGTGTTCAAGCGCCTCAAAAGCATGTAATTTTGAATATTTTTTTACCACAATTAGGTTCATATTCTAAGGAAATATGTTGTTAATAAAAAAAAAATTGCTGCTGATTTCAGAGAAAAATTGCTACTTCAGGAGTTCCCACCAGCAAGACACTCGGATGGCGATCGTCCATGGACAGCACGCTCTAACGCCACTATCTCCCGTGGAAATAGCTTCAAAAAAATGTAAAAGTGTAACTAAAAATGTAAATAAAATATTCTCTAAACTTAAACAATTTCTGATTATTCCTTCTTTGTTCAAAAAGTTCTCGAAAAACACCAAAATTTTGGCCTACTAAACCGATTTCCTCCCTTAAGGCAAATTCTTTGTTCGATATTTTTATCCATAATCAAAAAATCGTAGAGCACACCTGCGGTTGACTGATATAATTATGTTAAAAACCAAAAAGAAGCCAATTGACAGATCATGCTCAAACTCTGCCATACTATAGAGGACTGTTGTACCAACATTCCGGCAAAAAAAATTTAGACATAGAAGTACCTATGTGTAATGCGCGCTTTTTAAATGAACAATTCCCCATATTTTCTTTAGAGAATGCATATGAGGGTCGTTTGAGGAGTCACTACAAAAATGAAAATGACATTTGTTTGGCGTAAACCTCTTTTATTTTTCTACATAGTCTCGTTTTAGGCTTACATACTACGTCCAACGCTGTTCATGTTGTTGATTCCTTCCGAAAAAATGAATTTGTTCAAGTCTGAAAAACAGCCACTCGTTTCTGCAATCACATCCACATTTGAGTCGATTAAGTTTTCCTGCCAGCCATTTCCTCAAATTAGAAAATAAATAGGAAGAGACCAAGGGTGACATATCTGGGGAATACGGGGGACGAGAAGCGCGTTGAAACTCTATTTCCATTAATTTTGCGACCACAACTGCTAAGGCGTGAGCTGGTGCCTTTTTGTGATGGTAAAGAAAAATCGCTGGACCTTCTTGTGTCCTACGAAACCCAACGAAAAACAGCAATCTGGTTAAAACTTGATGTGTGTTCTTCCACGATATGTTTTTTGTTTGTTTTTTTTGGCGGGACAACTAGCAAGTGCTGCACTCAGACATTAATTATGTCCATTGTACTACACTTCGATTCTCTTTTAATTTTCTTTAAATCTACCCGATCTCCGAGGAAATCTGAGTAGATCTTGTTGTGCCAAGGAGTCAAGAAGGTCGCTTCTTAACACATCAGTGCCAAAGACCTCAAACCTTATTCGAGCGAAGGCGGGGCAGACGCACAGAAAGTGGTCCGTCGTCTCATCTTCCTCTTCACAAGCTGGGCAGAGTATACTGTTTGAAATGCCCACCCTTTCCATGTGCTTCGCCCACAGAAACTGGTCCGTCATCAGTTCAACGAGCCCTCTGCACTCCCTTCTGCTTAATGACCTGAGGGTTTGCGACAGTTGATCGGACATGCCGGGTAACATCAGTTTAGTCCATCTGCAGCCTCTCTCAGCCTGCCAAACTCGCTTGTGGGTTGTAGTTGCCCATTTGCTAACCGTGGCTTTGATAGCCGCAGAAGGGAGTGGCAGAACGGGCTCTGGACTGAAGAAGTTGGCCTTAGAGCCCATCTTAGCTTAGGACTCAGAGGTCTCGTTTCCCACGATACCCATGTATCCCGGCACCCATGTTAGCATCAGGCTACTATGTCTACCGACATGGTTCAGGCCTGATTTGCAGGACTTGAATACCTCTGATGTGGTTGGGGGGCTGTCTAAGGCCATGAACGCAGCTTGGCTGTCACTGCAGACACATATAGATCTGTCTCTTCATCTGTTTTCCACAACAAAGTTCATCGCTTCTCGAACAGCATACACCTCCGCTTGAAACACAGATGCATGCATTCCAAGAGTAAATCGCAGTTTTTTCCTGCTGGATTCCGCGTAGACCCAAGCACCGGAGCCATGCTCGGTCCTGGAGCCATCCGTGAAAATGCGAAAACAGTGTTTGCCGGGCTCATTTTCAGAGTTTTACCACAACTGAACCTTTAGCAGCACTACACTGTATCTCTTTTCAAGTACGTATCTTGAAAGCAAGGAGTAAAGGGGCATGTAGAGAATCATTGGATCGACATCCATGGCTTCTCTGTTTTCCAATGCCGGACAGGGGCCTTATCAGTTCCCATTGTGTTTCAGCCTACAGATGGCCTTCAAGGTCTCTCCTTGGATGAAAACATCAAGTGGTGGTAGACTATTCAGAGCATCTAGTGCCGGGCCTGAAGTAGTCGGAAAAGCTCCAGTGCAACAGATGGCCACAGTGCGTTGTAGTCTCGATAAGGTCCTCTTGACTCACACGAGAGAGAGTCTACTCATACAGATCACTGATGCATAGGTGATAATAGGTCTTATCATAGCCATAGGACCTTGCTAGGGGAAAGACCCCACGTTTTCCCAAAAGACGCCTTTGCACTGCCAGAAAGCTGTCAGTGCTTTGAATGTCTCTCTTTGAACGTGTGATTTCCAAAGAAGTTTACTATCAAGGATTACTCCAAGATATTTGATTTCCTTGGATAGCTGGATTGTGACTCCTTTTAGCTTAGACAGAACGAGTCCATCAAGCTTCCTCCTTCTGGTGAAGATATGCTACTAATGTTTAGTTAGATACACGCCAGTAGGGCCGTCTCTCTGACTTTGCATGGACTTTTCAAATGACCTCGCATTATTAGCAGGATTTCTTTCATTAGGAAGATTTCAACTTAGAAATTAGCCCATTAACGCTGGGAAAATAGTATCCGTGACCGATTTTTATGTGTGGATGGATTTTATGGGTGTTTTCATTTTCCTCATTTCTAATATTATTTGTTGATGCAAAGTAAACGATTTTATTTTTATTGAAATATAGGCGCACAGGCTAAGCGTAAGCACATTAGCGTGTCTCACTAAAAAATTTGCGGTTTTTCCATTGGACCACTGCGGTGTTTCCAGTCCACTGTAGTAGAAAGCCGTGGATTGATTGCTTGCTTCTGTAACTACTGTAAAGTACGTAAATTATTACTTCGACAGACAAGCGGCAGTTAGGGCCTTAGGCTCGTTATCTGTGCGTTGAAATTTATAGGGGAATGCCAGACTCCTCTCTCGATTGTATCCGAAAACTTCGATATTAGGCTCATCTAAGTTTTTGTTCTCAGCGACATAAAAGGAAACTGCTGGGCTGATGAGCTGGCTAGACAGGGAATACTGGAGACGCGTTCATCGCAAAATGAGAGGATGGCTGTTCCCTTGAGAACCTGTAGCGTGCTCCTGGAAAGATGAGCCTCGCGCCAACTCAGCGAGCGTTGGGTTAGTGCGCAAACATGCAAAGTCGCGAGATCCTTCTGGCCACGGGTAGATCGGGGGTGCTCGAGGGAACTTTTAAAGCTAACAAAGTCGCAGCTCTCGATTTTGGTGGGTATTCTTACAAGAAATTGTCCCTTAGGTGTCCATCACCTCAATACCTTCTTCTCAGCTGTACTGCTTACGTTGGGCAAAGATTCAGACCTCAGGGCTCTCTCTTTTTTGCTACACCTGCGTATATTACGGGTTTATAATGGGGTTTCCAAACAGAGGTGTTATTTTGATGTTCAAAGAAAAATGCTATTTTTTAATATAAATGATCGGATGTTTACTTACGGCATACCTTCCGTTATTAGTGGAAAATAACATCAGGCAAATGACCACCACGACCACGCTTACAGGACAATGTCGTTTTCATGAAATTTTCCATAACCGAATTGCAAAGTGGCTGCCGCCCTATGTCCTCGATAGCCTCTCGAATTCCATCTTTGAGGTCTTGAATCAGCCCTGGGCTATTGGCGTAGACCTTCTCTTTCACGTGATCCCAAAGAAAAAAGCCTCAAGGTTTTAAATCACAAGATCTCGGTGGCCAATTGTGATCACCTTTTCAAGAGATAACACGGTCCGGAAACTTTTCCCGTAAAAGGTCAATGGTTTCGTTGCTTGTGTGGCACGTAGCGCCATCTTGTTGAAAATAAACGTTGTCCAGATCAAAACCATCCAATCGCGGCCATAAAAAATCGTTAATCAAAAATCGATAGCGCAATCCATTAATATTTTAATTCCATATACAAGTGACTTTTCAAGTTGTTTTTAACTTTATTCAGTTACATAAATAGCACAAAAATAGCAAACAACACTTGTCAGTTGCCAATGGCCAATTGTCCAGTGATTGAGGTGAATTAATTGTGATTTAATTGAGAGTGAGTATTCATGCCTTCACCTCATCTGCATTTCACTTTAACAAAATTTATATTAAACATGCACTTTCTCCCTTAATTTCTACGCAAACCCACAGCTATTCACGTACATATCTATAGATGTATCATTTGCCACACATTAACGTGACTGTGCATATCGCATTCATACCTGCATACACACAAACTTTGCATGTGCAACTAAAATTATATTGCTTTGTTGCACTTAATTGCTCTTAAATCGATTTTGGGGTTTCACAAATTTTCCAATTCAATGAATGGCGTAACTCTATCGCATTGTTATAACTGGCCACAATTAAGATAATAAGTGAAAATATGACAATTCGAACGGATATCAGATGCGTATAAGAGCCGTGGTTCAATGCATTCGTGCATTGCTCATATTTAATTAACTGCAAACAAACGTTCCAATATGGTATGGCCAATACATGCGAAATATGTATAGATATCCGAGTATGTTTCGAATTCTTCGCCTGTTCAATGCGAAATTAGTTAAATTAGGCTCCATTAGCAATAAAAGCTAACACTCGGAAGTTTGCCAAGTTTCCTCGCTCTAGAAATGCATTCATCATTTGATCATTTGTTGTTTCATGTTCACAAAGGTGAATCGAAGGATAGTCACGCACATTCCCATTTGAGTACGCCGGTCGTTCTTTGATTATTTTAAGCGAACTGCTGAGTTTGAGCACATCAAGTGTAGTAGATGCCATTTCAAGCTGTACAGAGTACATAACTTTTGGTTGAGCTGCATTTTGCAGTTCTACTAGAGAGTGCAGTTGAAATAAGAAGTGCCATAAACTTCATTACTACAATAATATCAGCCTGGAAACCTTTTTCCGGCAAGTGCGACTTCGGAAAGAAACTTAAATGAGTTAAATAGTAAAGTCTTATTTTTCTCGACTCACAAAAACGGACTTTGAAAGTGTCTCCTTATGCTCCATTTATAGCGTTGTGCAGAAACATGGATGCCGGTAACACCCGCTGAGATGGACCCTGAATAGTTCAAGTGAAATAAAAAACGGTTTTAAAACTTTTCCAGAAAATATCGAGGACAATGGAATAATGAGCTACATACGCATGCAAGTAAGGCGTTTTTCAATAGCTGCGCTTCAACTTTTTTCCGATAGGGAGGGCGAACGACGCAATATTTTTTATTTTTCGCTTGTCATTTGTAATCTTCATTAGTATACATTTCATCATGGAACGCTACACACTTGAGCAACGATTGCAAATCGTGCAAATTTTTTATGAAAATAATCGTTCTGTTGCTGCTACTTAAGAGCAGATTTTTTCCAAAAAATCATCTTCAGTGATGAAGCTCACTTTTGGCTCAATGGCTTTGTCAACAAGCAAAATATGCGTTACTGGGCAGAAAGCAATCCACACGTGATTCATGAGGCACCGTTGCATCCCGAAAAAATCACTGTTTAATGCGGTTTACATGCCGGCGGCGTAATTGGCCCATATTTTTTCGTTGACGAGAACGATCGCCACGTTACTGTGAATGGAAATCGATACCGCGACATGATAAACGATTATTTTTGGCCGCAATTGAATGGTATGGACTTAGACGACATGTGGTTTCAACAGGACGGGGCCACAAGCCACACAGCACACGCTACAATTGATTTGTTGAAGAGTAAGTTCGATGAGCGCATTATTTCCAGAAATGGACCGGTCGAATGGCCGCCGCGCTCGTGTGATTTTACGCCTCTAGACTATTTTCTTTGGGGTTATGTGAAGTCATTGGTCTACAGTAACAAGTCGGCGACGATTTGTGAGCTCAGAGCCAATATTAAACACGAAATTGCTGGAATTTCGGACGATTTATGCAAAAGAGTGGTCGAAAATTGGGTTCAACGATTGAACTTCGTAAAATGTGCACGCGGTGGTCATGTAAAAGAAATCGAATTTCATACTTAAATGTATATGTTCAAACTCGATAATAAAAAAAAATTAGTTAAAAAAGTCAAACCGTTTGTGTTTTATTCAAAAAAAAAGTTGAAGCGTTCTTACTGAAAAACGCTTTATATGACAAGTCTTGTCGAGGCTCTATGCTCCCGAGAGGAATGAACAAGGAAAAAAAATATGAGCTTTATTGCGACGACGAAGACACATAGCGCTGCTTAAAAAAATATGGCGGCTTCATTGGCTAGGTTGAGTCGTTCGAGTGGAAAAAAATTCTAAAGAAAATATTCACTGGTCCACTTTCTGGATGTGTCAGAGGAGAAAACGATAACTTCTGAGTTGTAAATGAAAAGAGAACTGAACTTCGCTCCACTTGGTGTTTCAAAAATATGTAGCTGGCGCAATTAGGAGAAGAGGTCATTCAGTTACATACATTAAATAGTAGAGAGTTGAACGGAGTTAGCGATAGGGATAGATACAGGTATGTATGTAGATATGGGTTTAGATAGAGATAATGATAGGGACATAGATAAGGATGGAGATAGGAAAAGATAAAGATAAAGGTGAAGATGAAGATGCAGGTGAAGATGAAGATGACGATGAAGATGAAGATGCAGATGAAGATGAAGATAAAGATGAAGATGAAGATGAAGATGAAGATGAAGATGAAGATGAAGATGAAGATGAAGATGAAGATGAAGATGAAGATGAAGATGAAGATGAAGATGAAGATGAAGATGAAGATGAAGATGAAGATGAAGATGAAGATGAAGATGAAGATGAAGATGAAGATGGAGATGAGGTTGAAGATGAAGATAAAGATAGAACTAGAGATAGAAATAGAGATAGAGATAGAGATAGAGATAGAGATAGAGATAGCGATAGAGATAGAGATAGAGATAGAGATAGAGATAGAGATAGAGATAGAGATAGAGATAGAGATAGAGATAGAGATAGAGATAGAGATAGAGATAGAGATAGAGATAAAGATAAAGAAAAATTTTAGTTTGGAAGATGTAGGCGTGTGCATTGCGAACAGAGCAATACGCATATAGTGCAACTTGCTGTTGGAAATTGCATACTTGTAGGCGAGAAAAAATAAATGCACTTATCTCCTTTGAGTGTAGCAGTTACAGTACTTTCACATATGCAGTGATTAGCAATAAATTCAAAAAAAAAAATCTATCCGTTCAGGTGCAAAATTGGCAATCAACTGTAAAGACTGTTTTGAACGGGGTTTCTTAAGGGCTCGAAAAAATGGACGATTGTCATAATTTTTTTTAAATATGTTTTAGAACTTTTATTCAAATGAGGCATATATGATATCATACTGAAGGGTAACTCTCGAAGAATACATTTTGGTGTTTTTATTTAAAAAAATGTTATTATTTGTTGATGATATCGCCCCTGCCCCGGAACGCCGTTTTTTAGAAGAGGCTTGCGGTGATCACGGTAGCACATGAGCAGAAAAAAAATTAAATGATTATTGTACAATAGAAAAATGGATTTTAGTGAATCTGGACGGTTTATTTACCCACAAAATTTTTTCTCGATATGAAAATCGCTTTGCACCAAAAAAAAAAAACGATTTTTGAGGGGTTGAAAAATTAAAAAAAAAAATTAATTCCAGCGAACTATGCAAATATTTATAAAAAGTGAACCGTTGAGATTCACGAATAATTGAAAAAAAAGTTTATGCAAATCGGTCAAATAGTTTTTGATAAATAATGAGCACCGCGACGGTAATTTTCAAAAAACACGACTTCGATATAGTCGCGTAAAAAGTTTTGCGTGCACTTCATTTATAGATAAGGTTGCGCGCTTCCACGGTCTGTAACTTTCGTTCTAGTGCTCCGATCTTTATGATTTTTTGAATTTATATTTTTAAGATGATGCACTTTTAGAAAATGCCATACAAAAATGTTCGATTGTTTAGTCCAATACAAGGTATATACCCCCTTAATAGAAATTGGTTTGGTGGAATATTTTATTGTTTTTTGGTTTGTTTAATTATTATTAACGATATGGAGAAAAGGCAAATTGTAGCATTAGTTAATTTAATGCTAGTCGATTGCTGCTAGTTTCCGACAGCTGGAGGAAATCCGTAAACGACGTCCAGTGAAGTTGCAAAAAATTTTCTCAGCAATGCGTATGAGAAATTCGATATTACACTTTATAATAAGCAATAAGCGGAGAGTCTTGGTAGTGCCTCAAGTCCTTTCTGCAGAAGCTTTCTTGAGGTCGAGGTGGAATCATCTCAACACCTTCTCCTCAGCTGCAGTACTCTCGTCTGGCAAAGATTTCGACATCTGGGCTCTCATTTTATTTGCTACGTCTGCGAAACATCTGCTGAAGTTCATCAGTAGCTTGTTGTGGATAATTACAAACGTAAATCAGCCACCTTCGGCGTCGTTGTAAGTGCATGGTCATCATCCTCCAATCCCAAGGCTCCTTCTTCCTTCCTTTCTCCTTCCTCCTTTCCCTTGTAAGGCATCAAAAGGCACGAATTTTGAATATTTGTCCAAGTGGGCCCCAAGCTAGAGCAGCTTTATTATAATTATTTTCCCAAAGCTTTTTTCTTTACCACCATCCATTTTTATTTATTTTGGACTTTTCTCCTTACATTTATAATAATATTTATCGATAACACAGAAAACACAGGGCTGTAGGAAAAACAGTGCCTTTATAATTAGGAATATTTTATAAGCTTGGATTTCGGGAGAGGCATTTTGTATGGACAATCTCTCTTATTAATTACGGATTGGCAAGTAAGCTCGAAAAAATAGATGGATAGATTATTATATTCAAAGAAAACAGATTACCAGGTTTGGTATCCGAAGCAAAATTGTGAGAGTAACTGGCACGGCTGCCACGTCATCGCGGATTCGGCAGCAGAATTCTTTCCGCTCATTTCGCACGCATTCATTTGTCTCATGAATCGCTGTATAGAAGGCAACGAAGTAATGTGAGCAAAGGTTGTGTAGATTTTTTTGCATATGACTTACACAATCTCAGTTTTTTTTTCGTAAATAAACGGCTGACCCCGATTACATTAGCAAATCAGCTGAATTCTACAAAATCGCTCAGAGCCGCTTAACGGTCTGATGTTGGCTACACCTCTGCATGCTGTACATCGCGAGTTAGATGTACAGCTGGTTTGCTGCTCAGTTAAAACTGTATGCTTATGTGGGTATACATTTATCCACTTACTTCTTCATTTATTCAGTTGCATGACGACAGCCCCCACTTATGCCGCCAGGCGCAATCTGGCGATGCTGCTTTGTTAGTCTATGGCTATAGCAGAAGCAAAAAATGTACTCGTATTTATAGAGGCTCAATGATATTTATTATTTGCATGCAATCACACTAGTTTGCGCGTATGTGTTGGCAAATTACATGCATACATATATGCGTACTTGTTGATATATTTGCTTACTTGCACAAATATTCATATTATATGTATGTGTACACACAAGAGTATATTATATTTGTTTGTGCGATTATTGTGGCTTTGTGGGCGAGCTCTGCATTTGATTTAGGGAAATAGACTAAAGCTTTTTATAAACTAGCGCTAAGCCTATTTGATTACTGGCTATTTGTAAGCTCCACTAACACACATGCACATTTGAGCAAGCAACTGTTTATGCTGACGGGCACTTGAAAGATGGTAGGTAGGGCGATATAAATAAGAAATAGTGGTTTGGCATGAAGTATCAAAAGGTGCCCAAAGGGCTTATTTGTCGACGAGAAGTAGGCGGCTGGCAGTAGTTATTGATTTATTACTACAGTGACTCATCATCGAATGAAACTCAAATCAAAATGGAAAGAAAATGTATATTAAAGTCAAATAAAATAAAGCAAATTCTAGTTGCGTGCTTCTTTAATATCTACTCCTAAGAACATTACAAGCTTTTTGCTTTGGTGTCCATCTAATAAATCATAGTCATATATTCTGGTAAACCACTAATAAATTATTTGTAGTTCTAATATGCATGCACAGATAGATAAATCATCTGTAAATATACATTTACTTAAATATATTCAGACTCCTGTATGTGCTTCTTGGCAGCTACATACGTCGGTGGCGTAAAATGTCCAATGTATATTAGAAGCAGACTTCACACCTTTGCTGGCTTTCGTTTCTGCTTTTGGGCAGAAAATCAGCCACTATTAGTCAAATGTCGAAATAATAAACTAACAATAAAAAGAGGCATCCGAATTTGCCATGACACAACTCACAGCTCACAAGTCACAAGTATAGAACACAGCCGTCTAAACTTTCGGCAATATATCAAATCATGTCAATATCAGTTAATAAAATACACACTCGCATCGTCGCATAGAAAAAGAAATAATGGAAAAATAAAATAACGTGTAAATATTATATGCGGCTTGTATACACTAATATTAATATTATAATAAGCCAACAGAAGCTTCCCGGCAGGAAAAGCAAACGCTGCAAGCTGGTATTCATCTGGTGGATAAGGAAGGAGGATATACGAGTATTTTTCTTCACTACTAACTGAGAATATGGGCAAATATTTAGTTAAAAAACGCGTGAAAAAGTCATAGGAGAAGAAGGAGAGCAGGCTCAGCAGGAGTACCATGCAGCCATCCCATGGGTATTGTAGCATTTCAAACCTTCATATGCGATCAGCTTTTAGTAGATAGAGTCACCATTGCGGGTACATTTGCAGCTGATAGTGCGGGATATGCAGTCAATCTATGCCTGCTTCAAGAAAGATGCTAATGAAAAAATTAATCGAAAACCTAATGAAATGAAAATGGGGAAAGAAAATATGTTCGCATAACTTTCACGCCCAAGGGAATCACTTGCCACACGTTAAACGCGATGTATTACAAGCACTCTACCCCAATACAATGAGATTACAGTGATGATAGTAAGGATATGTACCCCTATAGATACTTTGGTATGTAAAGATGGGCTTCCTGTGAAAAGTCAAAAGCTATTGAAGCTCTGAAAGGGGCGTGGCACTCGCTCCAATTATGCCAGAGTGTCATTGACAATTTCACTAAAGGTACGAATATCTGTAAATGAGCAGGCGGAAGCACTTTGGCGAACTTTAGAGGCTTTCTACTACTCCCACGAATCATTATTTCATTTAAAATATAACTACTTAATATATAAATACATTAAATTTAAGCTTTTTAATCCCTTGGCAACTAGTCAAGAAGTAGCCCGTAACAAGCTAGTTTGCATGTAACGATATTTCACTTTTTTCAAGATGCACTCTTGGCTTACTAGTCTAAATTTTCCTTTTTGGTCCCTTGCCCACTAGTCAAGGACTAGTCCGTAAAAATTATTGTAGTTTGCATGTAACGATATTTCACTTTGTCCAAGATGTACTCTTGGCTTACTAGTCAAAATTTTCCTTTTTGGTCCCTTGGCAACTAGACAAGAACTAGTCCCTAACAAACTAGTTTACATGTAACGAAATTTCACTTTGTCCAAGATGTACTCCTGACTTACTATTCCAAATTTTTCTTTTTGGTCCCTTGGCAACTAGTCAAGAACTAGTCCCTAACAAAATTGTTCGCATGTAACGTAAGGAGCAAGGTAAAGCAAAATTTTCCTTCAAGGTAGTAAATAGTATTGGAATGTATATGAAATGTGATAAAATATGCGCCTATAGGTACAGTTGTGAGCATAACTCAGTTTTTCTAATATCTAATATGTTTCTACGAATGAAAACTACACAGTAAATTTTGCTGTCATTTATTAAAGAAGCTAACATTTAATTTTAGCATTTTTTTACGTACCAGTGATCTCATCCGCGGGATTTTGATCCCGCCATTTAAGTAAAAATTTACAACAAAAAAATAATTTTCGAGAAAAGTTTAAAATTCAAAGTTGAAAACTCAAAGTTAAAAACCCAAAATGAAAATATTTTGAATTTTTCTAAACTTTTTATAAAATTTGAAATGTTGATTTATAGAGTTTTTGTTGAAGAATAAATAATATTAGAAAAAATCGGAAAACAGTGCAAATATCAATGGATTTCGGTGGTCTAGAGCTCATAAATGTAGAGTATTTTAAGAATTTTTTTTTACAATAAAAAAATGAAAAATGATATTTAAATTTTTTAGCCTTTTTTCTTAATTTCTTTCACATACAAAAATGAATTTCTTTTTTTTTTTAATTTTATTAATTTTAAAAATGTCCCTGAAGTTGACCCCCCCGAAAAATTGCACCTGAACGGTGTTGTCCATTTTGGCTCTTCTATTTATCTGAAACACAAAAACCAAAAAAATTAGTGATCAGTATGACTGTAGCTATGTTCCGCTACTTGAATAAAAAAAAAACAAACAAAAAAATTTTACAAAATGGCCCGGGTTTGAATTTGATACTCTAAACATTTTTTTTTTCAGTTTTTTTAATAAGAAACAAAAACGAAATAATTGAAATAATAATAGATTCTAATAGGGGCGATAGCTATTGATGCTGTGAACAATATATTTAAATTCCAGACTATCCGGTTGAACCAGGCGGACCGGTTGACCAGGCCGAAAAAAGTAGTTTTGAGATAATTGAGCCTCAAGTTTTGAGAGTTGTGGCCACGGACGAATCTGACTCCACCTGCTACAACGGCTGTAAAATCGAAAAAACTGGCAATATCTTGCCAAAAATTTTACAGTATATTCTTAAACGCCTATACTTTCGAAATATAAAAAAAATCGATTTTGTGAAAATCCTAGACCAGGCCCCTTAAAGAAAAAATGTAAAAATATTAACAAAAATCGTCATAACCTCAGTGATGCTCGCCACTGTACGTTCATGTTAATAAATATTGAATTGTGCATATGTGTGCATGCAAAAAAAAAAAATAATAATCGTGATTTCCAAGGCGTGTCTGTTCGTCGATAAAACGCAAATGTTTGCCGCCCAGCTACTCACACAGCTGTTAAAAAGCACACAGAACGAGAAGAGTCGCACACGCACTGACCCACCCATACACAATTCTATGCATGTACTTACATATGTATAAATGTAGATGTCTGCATATCTATATGTGTATGTAAATCCATATTAGCCTACATTTTCTGCAGAAATGAAGTACATGACATTTACTGATACATACATACTGACAAGCTGTTCAAGAACATTAGATGCATAGCAAACATTTACGCACTCCCAGTAAGTCGCCAGATATAGGCAAATGTAGGGTATGTGAGTACATTTGTAAGAGAGATCCGGATATATGTAGAACTGCCTGTCAAAACTAAGAAAGTTATTTAATTAATATTATTTGACTTCTTCTCAACCTCTTGGATACATTTGACGTCTGAGACACGTCATGCACCTGGTTGCCCTAGGCGCGGATGACGTCTCTAAGACGTCATTTGTGTATGGACAATATTTAACATGCACAGTTCTTAATACTATATAAATTGTACTCCAAGCAACCAAAAATTAAATCCGTTCCTCACCCAAATAGTTTTTCAAATAAATTCGTACCCAAGGGTTCATATTAAACCAAAAACAGCGTTTTTTTAGTTCGCGCCTATTTCGAATTGAATGACTCCGCCTTTGATGAGACCAAAGAGAAGGAAAGTTTACACTCCCCATAATAAGATCCCAAGAGCGTTTCTAGCCTAAATCTCTGATCTGTTTGTTTTTTGAAGTGAAAGTTCTTAGGCGTCGATGAACGAATGACAATGGAGAGTAAAATTTCAAGGCCACGCAACGCATTGCAAAAGCATTTTCGTTCCACGAGAGAGATAAAAGATATAACGTAGAGGAAAAGGAGAGAGAGAGAGATATACCTAATATATATCTTACATACACTTTAGGCTATTTTTCCTGAATTTTTCCTTGTGGTTGCTAATTTCTAGTGAGAAATAACACTGCCTACTTTTTGGCGCTTGTTTGTCGGTGCAAACTTGTAGGAAATATATTTTTGATGCCTACTTTTTGGCGTATATTTCCTTAGTGCCTACTCTTTGGGGCGTATTTTGGTTCCAATATTTTGGTCCTTTTTTTTTGGTGCCTATTTTTTCGCGCTTATTTCCGTTTCCTGGCTAGTGCTTGTACTATAAAGTGCTATCCATTCCGGCGTCAGATTTATTGGTATTGCCTTGCGGTAATTTGTGCCGTTGCTGTGGTCCTGGAATCGCTGCGTTTGTGCGGGTGATTGGAGTAGCGCGCGTTGTTGCCACGGTTTGTGTCCGGCGTTTACCTACACCGGTTGACCCTTCTCCGTTTTTTGTAAATTTTGTCTATTTGTATTCTCTGCAAATGTTGTGAATTTATTTAGATATATGTTCTTTCTCTCATTCTCTCTCGGCTCTCTCTCGGGTCTCTCTCGGGTCGCTCCCTCTTTCTTTGTCTGCCTTGACTACACGCACTATTTTTTTCATTTCAAGAAGAACCGAAGATTTTCGGCTTTAACAAACTTATACCAAATTTTTAACGTCTCAAAATTGTACATTTTTTTCAGTTAGATTTTTATTAAACCTGAGCCTGCCACATATTCTTTTGACATTTTTAAAATGTTCTATTTCAAATTTTTTAGGATAAAATATAATATGACATATGATTTAAAAAAAATTATATTTATATAGGGTGATCAATCATGAGGCGCTTTTTTCAATAGTTAAAAAAAACAAAAATGTAAATTATGTTCAAAACCTTTATTTATCATTTGAAAGGACATTCTTTGACATTTACTTTTTGAATATGACTTCATTCAAATGTTGGCCGCAACTACGCTTAAGGTGGTCCATTCTGAAGGTCCAATTTTCAATCACTCGTTCGAGCATTTCGACTGGTATGTCGTGAATAACACGCGTAATGTTGGCTTCCAGAGCTTCAATCGTAGCTGGTTTATCAGCATAGACCTTGGACTTCACGAATCCCCAAAGAAAAAAGTCCAAAGGTGTGATATCACAAGATCTTGGTGGCCAACTCACAGGTCCTAAACATGAAATCAGCTGCTCTCCGAAATGACTTCTCAATAAAGTCATTGTTTCACGAGCTGTATGGCAACAGAACGCTGATTTTCATAATACAGTTGAACAATTTGTAGACGTTGTTGCGGTGTGAGTCTTTCCATGATGAAATGCCAAACGCTGTTCAACAAATCCACGATGACAGTTTGCCACAACTCGCGCGCGATCTGTAAAAAAAACGCAAATGAAAAAAACTCCTCTTAATTGATCACCCTATATTTAAATTAAATTTTTTTTAGATTTATTTATTATATTCATTTTTTTAATTTTAATTTTTTTATAAAAAAAGGACTTTTTCCAAAAAGTTTTGAATAAACTTTTTCCAAAAAAAAAAAAATATCTTTTTAAATAAAATTTTTTTTAAGATTTTTTTTAATTAAATTTTTTTAGTCAGTAAAATTTTTTTTTGTCCCTTAAATTTTTTTTTATTATAAAAATAACCCAAAATGTAAAAGCTATATACCAAATTTTCAATGTCTCAAAATTATAGATTTTTTTTTTACTTTTTCCAGTTAACTTCCTAATTAGCTCAAGCCTACACTTTTATTTCTCATAGCTCCCTCCATTCGAGTATAATGACTGAATGACATTTTTTTATATAAATAAAAGGCGCAATACCGTCAGGGGAAGAAACTAGAAAAAAATCAACGAGATTTTTATGCAACTTCAAACCTGCACCAAAATTCAATAAGATGTAAAACTGCATAGTGGGAATCATTCTAAAATTTCTAAATTTATTTCAGATATATTCTAAAAAAAACTAGAAAAATTATTTTTAATTCTAAACAAATTCTACAAAAGGTAGTAGAAATTTTCTAGTCTTTGCATGAGATTTAAAGATTATATTTAAATTTGTGTAAAAATTGGAAAATTGAATGGTGTTTGTTAGGCAATTAGATGTGCTTTTACACAAAAATATGGCAGATTAAGAAAAAAATGAAAAAAATAAAAATTTATCAAAATGTTGATGTGACATCATTGTGTATTTATTTTATAAATCAATTAATAAATACTATATTTGCCTCGTGATATTACAAAAAAAAAAAAAATCACAAAAAAACAAAAAACAATTTTTTTTTTTTTTTTTTAATGGAAATATTTTATTTGCAATCTATCTTAAAATACACATATTCAGCAAAAGAGATCTTATTACCTAATGACAGCATAGTATTTACACTGGTGCAAAACTACATAGAAAACTATAGAATTTTTTCTTTTTACAATTCTTATGCATATTTTATGTTATTAGATTTAATTTTTTACTCGAAAATTGTATAACTTACTTCATGTATAACTTACTTCTATTAGAATTTTAAAATTTATTGGAGCCTTTTAACAATTTCATATTTAGCTCTTTTTTTTTTTTGTTTTTCGTTTTTAATTATTATTATTAAACTGACAAATTTTAAGGAATGGCAAGTCCAAGACATGATTGCGCTTTAATCGTCTAATTTCATTGGTTGTGTCCAACAAGCAAATAGCATTTGTGTTTACATGATTTGACAATCGTTCAATGTATCTCTTAGGATATACTGAGATTTCTCTCTTAACAAATGGAATACCTAGATCCATGTGTATGGCTTCGTTTGTGATAAACCAAGGTGCATTTACAATTGTTCGCAAGGTCTTTGACTGGTAGCGTTGCAAAATCTCCACATTGGACTTACTAGCAGTTCCCCAAAGCTGTATACCGTAGGTCCATATAGGCTTCAATATAGCATTATACAATCTAACCTTGTTTTCCAGACTAAGTTGAGATTTGCCACCAAGTAGCCAGTACATTCTCTTGGTTTTATTTTTAAGCTGTTGATGCTTAGCTTTAATATGCTATTTCCATGTAAGGCGTCGATCAAGATGCATTCCCAAGTACTTGACTGTGTCGCTAGTAGAAATTTGATGACCATTTAAATACACTGGAGGACATTGTTCTCTTCTTAGTGTAAATGTAACATGAATAGACTTTTCATGATTAATATTAATTTTCCATTTATTGAGCCAAGTTTCCAAAGTGTGTAAGTGATTTTGTAGCAGGGAGGAGGCCTCTGCAGGGGACTCACTAGATGCGATGAAAGCTGTATCATCAGCAAAAGTCGCCACTTCTACCTTTTCTGTTGTCGGCATGTCGTAAGTAAATATCGTATGCAAGACTGGCCCTAAAACGCTACCCTGAGGCACACCTGCGTTGATACTATATATTTCAGATGACGCATCTTGGTGCTTTACATAAAAGTGCCTGTCGCTTAGATAAGATTTAAGCACTAAGTAAAAATGTGCTGGTAAAAGTTTTTTAATTTTAAAGAGTAGTCCCATATGCCAAACTCTGTCGAATGCTTGTTGTACGTCAAGAAAGGTTGCAGAACAGTATTCTTTTCTTTCAATCGCATCTGTAATAACATTCACAATTCTGTGGCATTGTTCTGGTGTGCCATGCCCAGCTATAAACCCAAACTGATGTTCAGGAATGATATTTTGATCCTCAATTAGAGGTAACAAAAACAATGAAATAAAAAAATACAATACATAAAAAAATTTCAGCACCCTCAAACGTGTGACTTCTTGACTACGCCCTTGGTTGCGGCCATTGTGCTGCAGCTTCATTTTATGAGTCTCGATTTTAATGCCAATTTATTTCCACAAAAGCAAATTATGTTCCGCGTACGCAGACAGCCATACGCCATATGCCATTCTGCAGATAAATTCATATGCGCACACGCACTGATAAGCAAAATCACACATGTCAGACGTGTCTTCGCTGATGCCGCGTACACCTCGTCACTGCGTACTTAACCATCACTTAACAGTTTTTCTTTCCCGAAGGCAGCAGACCTCAAGCGCATTGCGAATTTTCAAAGAATTGAAGAACGGCATATTAAACGGCACTTAATAAGATATTTTTGTTGTTGTTTTACCTTTTACGAGTACTGACTTTCCTTGGCTTCGAGCGGGCAAGTCGTGTTTGCATGAGGAATGGGGTTTTGCATGAGGATGACAAGCATTCTATCGAAGTTTATTTGCCATTTTTGCAATTTATTTTCTTATGTACGTTTGCTTCCTTACGCTTTGTCTACGTGCTCGGACCTTCCTTGTGTGGGTGTTCTCACAAATTTATTCGGGTTTTTTTATGCGCCCACTTTGCTACAAGCGGCATGTCTGTTGCCACGTATCCTTTTTTGACATTTATATGACAGCTGCAGCTACAGCAGTTGGTGGGCAGGTCGTGGCATTGGGGTAGGAGACGTAAGGGGGCTGCGTTAGTGGTGACTCCAATGCGTGGTCGTGGTCGTGTGTGTTGTCAACGTGTTGGCCTTTCTGCTCAATTTATGGATACCTACCACGTATGGATAGAATGTTTTTAGTGGCGTCATTCGTCTGTTTGTGGCTGTTGCTTTTTTTTGCTTTGGCTTCAAAGCTTCATTTCTTCTTCAGTGAGTTTTCACAAAATATCACTTTTACCCACATTTTTTTTTGTGTGTTTTTTTGTGTTTCTTGTGCTCTTAAATTTGTTTTGGTCAGATTGCCGTTAGACTGTCTCGCAGCGCCTAAGGAGCCACAAAATTGTTTTCCTCATTTTATCAATGAGTTGACAGAAAACGTGGCGTTCGTCAAGCAAAAATGGCATATGTTACTGGTTGTTGAATGGGTTGAATAGCTCCCAGGTATGCCTTTGGTTTTCTAATCAAAAAGTAATAGTTGCACGTGCGTGCTTAAGTATATAGGTAGCGGGTGTTTTTTTGAGAGTATAGGAATTTCGAAAGTTATATATAATATGTCAATGCTGCTGTGCAAGTGAATAAAGGGAGCTTTTTAGGGGCAGAGAGTTTAATATCGTCATCACAGTTTTCTATGACAGCCGACTGGAGAGCTCTCGGTAGTTTTGCGGTTATTTTGGTTGGCCAATTTATCATGAATAGACACACGCCGGAACAATGCTTGCAAATTATTTAAATTTATTTAGAAAAATACGGTTTCGGCCGAGCTCCTTCTCCTATTTGTGGTGTGCGTCTTGATGTTGTTCCACAAATGGAGGAACCTACAGTTTCAAGCCGACTCCGAACGGCAGATGAGTTTTTAAATAGAAACTTTTTCACGGCAGAAATACAGTCGTAGGTTTGTCATCACCCGCCGAGGGGCGACCTCTATTAGAAAAAACCTGTTTAATGCTTTGGTGTTTTATGCGCAGAGATTCGAGCCTGCGCACTTTCGAATGGTAGTCATGCACCAACCCATTTGGCTTAGGCGGCCGCCATCTAAAAGAGCATTACATTTAGAAAAAGTCACCGTTTGGTGCGACATCACTAACCACATCTCTCGTGCGATTTCATGCCTTTCGATTATTTTCTCTGGCGGTATATAGGTACAGGCGCTTGCCTACGCCAATAAACCACCAAAAAATTAACACCTGAGAGCCAACATTCGACGTGATCTACTACGAAATAAGGTGAGATAATTGGACCTCAAGAAAACGTCTGAAAAGGAAAATTCAATAATTGTGTTCATAAATTCGTCATTAAGGGATTAGGGGTAGTCAGAGGCCCGAAAAATGATGATTTTCAATCATTTTTTTTGCTAGTCATTTGCTTCATTTCACAAAAATGAAAACATAGCATTCATATACCATATTTCGACTTGACCTTAGCAAAATTTCAAAAACAAAAAAAGATTAATAATTGTAAAAGTTATCGCTGTTTATGTGGAGCCCGTTTCTCCAGAAGTCCCTTGCGTTGATCATCACAAGTCCTTGGCGACTCATCTTAAATCTATCGGAGAGAAGAAATTAGTTTTATTAATAGATAATCTTGTGCCTGATCGATGCTTTTTTTCAAAATAAACAATATGGCGGCCTTAGGAAATGATTTTCAGATTTTCTATAAAACACCCGACAGTTAATTAAAAAAAAAATCGAAATTTTGAAAAAAAAAATTCTTGAATCAGGTACGAGTTTCTTATGGTTTTTAAAGCAGTATAAATTTTATTGAAATCTACCAAGCGATTTTTAAGATACAGTGATGACCAGTTCAAAAAACATAGTTTTGAGAAAAAAGCATTTGAAGTGTTGATCGATTTATGGAGCGCCCGAGCGCCTTTTGTTAATTGTTGAATAACTCGAAAAGTATTTGTGGAATTCACTTCAAATTTTCACACAATATTTTTAAGATAATATACTTTAAGAAAATACAAAACAAAAAAGTGCGTGTAGCGTAGTACACATAACAGAAGTTAAACTTTCAAGGTAGACAAAGAGAGAGGGATAGACCCGAGAGAGAATGAGAGAGAAAGAGAGAGAGAAATAATATATATCTAAATAAATTCACAACATTTGCAGAGAATACAAATAGACACAACTTATAAAAAACGGAGAAGGGTCGACCGGTGTAGGTAAACGCCGGACACAAACCGTGGCAACAACGCGTACTACTCCGAGCGTTTATCACCCGCACAAATGCAGCGATTCCAGGACCGCAGCAAGGACACAAATAACCGCAAGGCAATACCAAAAAATCCAACGCCGGAATGGGTAGCACTTTACAGTACGCACAAACACTAGCCAGGAAACTGCCAAAAACAACACCAAAAAATTGGGACCAAAAAACACCCCAAACAGTAGGCACCAAGGAAATATAATGCCAAAAAGTAGGCACCAAAAATATATTTCCTACAAGTTTGCACCAACAAACAAGCGCCAAAAAGTAGGCAGTGTTATTTCTCACTAGAAATTGGCAAACACAGGGAGAAACTCAGGAAAAATAGCAATAGTGTATCTATGATATATATAAGGTATACCTCTCTCTCTCTCCTTTTGCTCTACGATATATCTGTTTTCTCTCTCGCGGAACGAAAATGCCCAAAACGTTGCATGGCCTTGAAATTTTACTCTCCATTCTCGCTCGACCATCAACGCCCAAGAAGTTTCGCTTCAAAAGAGAATCCAATGTTGGGACAATTCTGATTACCCCTAACCCCTTAAAATCAAAACGTCGCATGAAGTTTTATGCTAAAAAATATCGAATTACAGCTCATCGCCTCCAGTGTTGCTAAGGTGAAATATATAATAGGCAACTTTCGTACGCATCAAATGCTTCCAAATGCACACACTGTTTATTCCGTATTAGTAGGCGCACAAGTGATTTCAATCGGGAACAGACACACTTAGGGAAGTGGAAATCTTCTTTATGGGTAGGTGAATATTTCTGTCAATTCCGAGTAAATTCATTTATATTGGCAGCTTTTGTGTGCTCCATAACTTTCACTGAAATTTTTAGTCAAATATTCTTAGAGCAATTTAGTTCTTAAATTACAGAATTACCCCATTAAAAGGACTTTCTGGACTTCAAAGAGTTAGAGCATCACTATGTTCCGCAAATCTGAGATTCGTAAAATTCTACAATGGAGCATGGATTTTGAGCTCACAAAATATAAATCATCGCCATCAACATGTACATTACTACCTAAAAGTTGAAATCCAAAATTAACAAAGACTGAGCTAAAATAGCACCCACAGTAGCTTTGTTCTGCTAACTTCGAGTTTATTTATTCAAAATAATTCCCTCTGGAATCGATTCACTGCTTTGTGCGATCTAAAGCCTTTTCGAAAGAGTGTTTCAGGTCATTGACCGGAACGACCTTCAGGATGTCGGTACACGCCTTTTGGATGGGCTCTACGGACACAAAACGTTTTCCTTTCATGACCAAATGCAATTTTCTGAATAGGTAGAAGTCACAGGGAGCCATATCAGGCGAATACGCTGAGTGATTGATGGTTGAAATGCGATTTCTAGTCGAAAAATTAGTCACAAGAGTGGATCGATGAGATGGTGCATTATCATCCAATAAGCGCCAGCTTCCTACCTCGCGGTATTCAGGGTGAATTCCATGAATGCGATGCAACAAACACTTCAAAACGCCGAGATAGAATATTGCATTGACGGTTTAGCTCATTGGCATGAACTCTTTGTGGACAATCCCCTTGGAATCGTAAAAACAAATGAGTATAGACTTGATTTTTGACTTCTCCCAACGCGATTTTTTGGGTGGTGGCTCGTCTGGGGCCTTCCATTCGGCACTTTGATGCTTAGTTTCAGGTTCAAATTGGAAACACCACGTTTCATCACCAGTTACAATGTTGTAAAGGAAGTTCTCGTATTTTCTCGCCTCTTTAACCCTGCTACTATGTTAGAAAAAAAATACACATGTTATGTTCGGGTCTTATTTTGACCCCACATTTTTTCATTGAGAAAATTCAAATTTGTACAGTTCAAAAATATTTTTAAGGCTTGTGATCAATCCAATATGTCGTCGTTAGAGTGGTTGTGTGTCGGTGTGACGGTGTGACGGACAAACAGGTTTTTTGCAAGTTATGCACTCAGTAAAGGTCTTTTTTCCTTTTTCGACGGGCAAAATTTGCACCTTTTCCGTTCACTAGCGCATTTTCGTTTTGGAGAAGGCGAATTCGTAGATGGTGATGCACTGTCTTCTTCTCGAATTCTTCGTACCAATGATGCAGAGGCTTCTGCGCGAGGAAGCCGACTACGCCTCTTGATATGTTCTTGAGCTACAACTTCACCGAGTTGCTCTAAAAATAGGCGCCTTTTGTGCAATTTATTTTTTTGCCATTCAGGATATATTTCGGTCCATATTATAAAAGCGTTTAGAGCAGAAATATCTAATAAATTAGAAAACAGGGCAACTGGCCACCGATTGGTTTTCCTTTTGCACGGAATAGGTACGAACCATTTGGTCCAATGTGTCGACTCCACCTTTTTTCGAGTTGTAGTATTCAATTATTTCCGGAATTTTTTTTGGATGACCTTCCAAAATGTTGCTATTATGGTGAAGGGTGCTAAGCAAATAAATCATTCTGTATTTTTTAGGCACATACAAAACTACAGTTTCTTTTTCATGAAAAAAAAATGTACTTGAGTGTATTGGAAGCTTACGCAATTCTTGTGATGTTGCATGAACCGGCAGAAAACGTTTGTTGTTCCTTACTGTGCCAACAATAGTAATTTTTTGCTTTAGCAGTTCCAATGCAAGGTTATGACTCGTAAAAAAATTATCGGTAGTCACATTTCGTCCACGGCTTTCATGCCATATTTCCCAGGTTTACTTGGAATGTATACTTTGAAAGGACATCTACCTCGGAACGGAATAAGCTGTTCGTCAATCGTTATGTTAGCACTTGGAACGTAAAGCAGCTGCAAGTTTTGAGTCCATTGCTCATAAAATGTGCGAATAGGAGCAAGTTTATCTCCTCTTTGTTCTGATCTTCTTCTTTGCCTATCGTCAAATGCTAGTACACGAGAAATATTGCTAAATCGCTCCAAAGACATGATTGCTCTAAAAAACGGACGTCCATGAAACTCGTCCCACAGGGAGTTAAGACTTTCACCGTATGACCGGCAGACTCCTAAAAGAATAATATGTCCGTTATACAATTATAATCGGAAAAATATATTGTAAATAAATACTAATTAGTATAAGAAGTCCCAGGTAAGCATCGAACTCAGTAGCATATATAGCTTGAAAATTTTCGAAAACAGCACTTCCTTGCAAATTGCTGTAGTGAATTATATCCCTTTTCATAGCTTCTGTAAGGCATACATCAAAAGTATCACGAATTTTTGAAATACGATGAATAACATAAGAAGTCACTCCAGGTTGTCCGTGAAGAATATTTTCACTTGCTGCACGACTTAGACGTTGCAAAGAAGATATTGTTGTCCACTTTATCATCCGATCTTTATCAAAAACTTCTGAGCTATTAGTTACGGTCAATGAAATGAAGGCTTCTGTGCCCTGGAAATGGATTGTTCTGAAGATAAACATTCGTCTTCCTCTAGCACAAAATTAGCATCACAATCATCACTTGCAATGTCTTCAAGGTCACTCAAGAATGCACCAATGACATGCTCAGTCATTTGTCCACGCTGACATTATGGCCAAGTAAATACAACAACGAATTTAACCGCATAAATACTAGTATGAATTTAGAAAAAAAATGTAGATTATATATACTTACAGTATGTCTAGATTCCATGTTTTATCAAAATCTATAGTCTATAAACTTAGATTTACAATAGCAACTGATCACTACAATATTTAGCCCAGAACTGAAAGTATTTGGTTTCGTTGTTATTGAATACAAAAATTATAACTGTAAACGCATTCCAGCATTCACAACAGAGAGGTGTTCCAGACGATGACTCTGCAACAGGCGATATTACATTATATATTTACTATTCGTTGTACATATGTATACGATAGGGGTCATAAAATGACCCGAACATGATATGCGTAAGCACTTGCAATAAACAATTTTCTAAGCCTAAAATGGTGATAAAACTAATTGAATTCAATATATTTCAACAATTGATGCACTGAGTAGTAAGAACTTTCAAATATATTCCACCAGTTAGAAATACGGTGATGTTATATGCAATTTGGGTCATCAAAAGACCCTAACGTAGTAGCAGGGTTAATGAGGTTATTCGAATGTTGAATTCTGAGCAATTTTTGGTCCTCAGTAAACTCATGCGGCCCGTATGTTCATTGTCATTTATATCCTCACAACCATCTCTGAAACATGTAAATCACTCATGAACTCTGGCACGAGATACACAATCATCGCCATAAAATTTTTTCATCAATTCAAAAGTTTCGGTAAACGTTTTACCGATTTTAAAGCAAAATTTGATATTAGCTCTTAGTTCGAAACTCATTTTTGTACCTATGACACAAACGTACTGACACTTTAGACGCAATAACTTCGCTTCCACTGAATCGAATGTCACCAAGCTTTCACTAGAAGTCAGCTAGGGATGCAACTTCCAACGCACTAATTCATTAAAAAGATGGCGGCATCAAAAGCATTTATCTGACGCCAGTGTTGCTTATTTCCGACTTCACCTTGTAGAGCTCGGTGTGAGCCTTAGCTTCCTCCACAATTTTTCTCCATGCATCTCGGTCCATAGCCATGTGGCGGTAGTTGGTGGCTTATAACGTCCTCTCGAAAATTAAACCTTTTTTGCTTTGCCTTTTATATTCCCCTCATATAGAAAAAATCTCTTATTTATTTACTGTAATTTGGTTTAAAATGCGTTTTATTCGCATCTGCAACATCTGCATGGCCGCTGTGCGATTTCCAGTTCATATCTGCGCCTAAATTCGCCGGATTTTTTAGTGTCGTGGGTGTTAAAATATTCTGGCGTCAGCTGTCAAATTTCATAAGTCTTACGCTTTTCACACAGTTAACCGCAAGCCGTACACACATATGTGTGTGTGTGCGTGTGTATATAAATACATACACACACATGCATGTGGCATAGCTATGGGCGAGTTAATGTTCTTATCCACACTTTTTTCACGAATGCCACAGTGTGGGCTACACGTGCGTATCTTACAAATTACATGACTACTCTGCACATACATACCTACTTACCCACACACACACACGCGCATATGTAATGGAGCACCTTAAGCGCTATTTAAAACAGTAACGAATTTTAAGAAATTTACCAAATGTTCAATATTTACATAACTTTCCGCGTTATCTGCCATTGTTGATGTTTTCCTTGTAAGATGCGAGTGTGTGCGTGTGTGTGTTTGTGTGCATAATTGCGTGCCTATGGTACATATGGCTGCGTGAATATTATGCCTGAGCAAAGTTTTTTTGAACATTGAAATTTTCTCACGTTGTAACTTTTTTTGTGTGGATTTTTCAATTTTCTTGCTGCGCTCGTGCTGCCTACTTCATTCCGCTCTCACTCAAATAATAATACACACGCTTTTACTCCATTACAACATTCATTGTAATTAAAAGCGACGAAGTATTTAGATTGCTTTGTCATCGTTTTTGTAGACTTGTCAGCACCTATACAAGCGCAATTTCCGGCATGAAGTCTTTTTTAATAACCTGCCACCCACCCCGCCAAGCACCGAATGGCGCACAAATCTCACGCGTTTAGCTAGTGCGGGCGCTCTCAGAAACGCAAACAAATTCACACACACACACACACCTAAACAAAGGCAATAATCTAATAGCATTACAGTCATCGCTGGTGTTTTTGCACAGCGTCTCATTCCTCACAAAAAAGTAAACAATTTTCCTTGTTTTCTTTATTGCCTTCATTTCTTTCTCATCATCATCGCTCGTTCATTTGCTTTCGACAGTGAAAGCCTTAATATTGAGTTTAATGAGAAAATATATGCGCATATGTGTGTGTGTGTGTACACGCATGCCTTTTTGCCTAAGTATTGTTTCGGCGCCTCGAGGGCTGCTTTGCATTTCGAATTTCATTTACGTTCTGCCCGACCACACAGCCGCAAGTTACTCCATGTCACGGCGCGTACGTACATGCATACACACGAATATATACGTGTATTAGTGTATGACTTTGTGCCGCTGCCATAATTTCATTTGACTTAATTTTTTTGCAGATTCTGTTGCTTAAAGTAGCATTGCGTTGGTGCTGATTTTCGTTAAAGCCTATTAAAATGAAATTCCAGCAATGCACGCGCGCCAACTTAACTGTCAGCTCAGCCGTGAATTATGTTCGGAAATGCGTGGATACATGCCCAAGTTTATACATGTGTATGTGTGTGTGTGCATGTAGGCGCAAGCTATTCAAGCAAGAAACCCAAAAACAGAAAAGAAAAGAAAAAATTTCAATTTGCAGTTCATCCTTGAAGGAAGCTCCGTGCTTAGTTGTAACTTTTTTGTTCTATGTAGCAAAAAAGATATTTGCATTCAGTATTTAGAAAGAGTTTCTCATAAGTAAATAAAGAAAATGATTATATGTATGTATGCTTGTATGTATATATATGTAAATATTAAGCAGAAAAGTTAAATTGTAAAGCAAATAGATTTGTTTCTTGATTTTAAAAACCTCTTTTAGTAATTGTTTACAAATGAAATGAATTTACTTTGCTGCCGAGAGTATAAAATATCTGCAGGGCACTCGTAAACCACCATTTATCAATGTAGGGTGTTTTGTTACCGCCTAGCAAAACATTGGGGTTTCATTCTGTTGTTAATTTCATGGCGAAGGAAACCCAAAGTAAGAGTCCAACTCAAACAACCTAGGAAAGGCAGCCATTTTAATTTGCATTATTCGCCACAAAGGTGTGTTTATTAAAGAGGCTACAACTTTTGATGTACAAATCTTATGCTGACGAAAATATAGCCCGGGAAAAAAATTTTCTTCCTCAAAGCTTTAACCAGTTCTGACCATTTTTCTACTTTTTAATAAACATTTTTTTATAAATATTAGATTGCAGAGATTGCCGCTAATTACATGTAATTTTGGTTTCGTCGATTCCGTTCAGGGATTTTTGAAGTGAAACTTCCTGGGCGTCGATGAACGAGCGGGAAAGGAGAGTAAAATGTCAAAGCCATGCAACGTTTTGGGCATTTTCGTTCCGCGAGAGAGAAAAAAGATGTAACGTAGAGGAAAAGGAGAGAGAGGGCTATACCTTATATATATCTTAGATGCACTTTTGCCTATTTTTTCTGAGTTTTTAGTTGCCGTTGCTAATTTCTAGTGAGCAATAACACTGCCTACTTTTTGGCGCTTATTTATTGGTGCAAACTGGTAGGAAATATATTACTGGTGCCTACTTTTTGGCGTTATATTTCCTTGTATATAAAGGCTGGTTAAGTTTCAAGGGCTGGTGTTGATATGGTATGGCTCAATTACGTGTGGAACAAAATATCGGCCAAATGGCCACCGCGGCCTCGGCGGCACACTTCCATCCGATAATCCAAATTTTCGATGGCGCTGAAGCATAATTGAGGTTCTATACCGTTAATGCGCCGAATTATCTCATCCTTTAGCTCTGGAATTGTTGCTGGCTTATCGACGTACACCTTTTATTTCAAATAACTCCAAAGAAAGAAGTCCAACGACACCGTTGGCGTTTAGGTGCGGTTCACATTCAACATCGGCCCTTGAAATTTAACCACCTTGTCTTTACAGTAGGCTCTGTTTGGGGCGTATTTTGGTTCCAATTTCTTTTGGCGTTTTTTTGGTGACTACTTTTTGGCGCCTATTTTCGTTTCCTGCCTAAGGCGTCTGCGTACTACAAAGTGCTATCCATTCCGGCGTGGGATTTATTGGTATTGCCTTGCGGTAATTTGTGCCGTTGCTGCGGGCCTGGAATCGCTGGGTTTGTGCGGGTGATAAACGCTCGGAGTAGTACGCGTTGTAGCCACGGTTTGTGTTCGGCGTTTACCTACACCGGTCAACCCTTCTCCGTTCTTTGTAAATTTTGTCTATTTGTATTCTCTGCAAATGTTGTAGATTTATTTAAATATATATTCTCTCGCTCTCTCTCTCTTTATCTCATTCTCTCTCGGATCTCTCTTTCCCTTTCTTTGTTTACCTTGAGATTTTCACTTATGTTATGCTACGCTACACGCACTTTTTTGATGTTAAAAATGTCGATAAAATCACAGCAATAATCGAAGTTGACCTGCTTATTAGTAGTTGTAGCCTCACCCAGGAGCTGAAGGTGGACCATAAAACAGTTTTAAGCCTTTTGTGAAAAAAGTTTACGTAAAAAGAATGGATTTCTTTCTCCCTAATTTAGTATTTAGCTTATCAAAAGCCGCATAAACCAATATTTAAAATTTTATAAAAAAAATGGCTTTAAAACTGATTATACAAGTATCCTTTTTGATCTCTTATTAAAAATTTTGAAACTTTAAGGCCCTCGCCTCTTTTGAAATGGTGTTTTTGGGCTGTATCTTTAAAAGCGTTTAAAGCGGAAACGAAAAACGAACTTTTATTTCCAGTTTTTTGATTTTCTAATCTATTATTAAAAAATAAAAATTTTTGCTTGGCCATACAAGGGTCGTGCAGAAAGTTGTCAGCCTTCAAAAAATTACCTTCCAAAAAAAAAAAAAAATTGACGACACGGATTCCGGGACATATAGGTGTCTGAAATCGAAAAGACAAAAGAAAAACTTGTTCCATATGAATGTCACTGTCCTGCGAACTACGATTTTAAAAACAAAAAAAATTAAAGTGGCTGGGGTTCAAAGATGGACACCCGTTTTTTGACCCTCTCTTTGACTTTAAAGGTCCAAAAAAATACTAAAAATTTATTTTTCTGAATAATCGGAGTTCACACAATAACGACATCAATTCTACGTTATTTAAATTTTATTTTATCGAAATCGTTTCAGTAGAACCTACTATATTTGTGTCCATTGTTCAAGCAGAGACCATTTGTTGAAGGCTGACAACTTTTTGAGCGAACTTTGTGTAAGCAAAAACGAATTTTTATTTTTTAGTAATAGATCAAAAAATAAATTACTCAAAAAACAAAAATATAAACCCTTTTTTCATTTCCATTTTAAACGCTTTTAAAAGAACACTCAAACCACACAATTTCAAAGAAGGCGTGGGCCTTAATTAAAATTGCTCTCTATTTTATAAATCTTAACGTTATCGTGACATGACAGCACACTTTTTATGAATTCAATCAGATGACCTGGACTTGGAAAATTTGTGGCTAAAACAGTCCTTAGTCCCAAGAAAGTCTCACGAAACAAAGAACTCAAATGGCCAAGATCTCGCGATTTGGCGCCATTGGACTTCTTTCGCTGGGAATACCGGAAAAGTATGATCTGCTCCAATAAGCCCAGGAGGAATCCAGACCAAAATCATATGCTCTACAAATTATATACAGTCCGAACAATGCCAAGAACGTCACGGAACATTTTTTTAAACGCATTTTGTGTTGGCAGAGACGTCGTGGTGGGAATGTATGTTTCATACATAACTTTCGCAGACTAGAGATACATGATGAAATCATTCGATAATTTTTTTCTCTATAAAATAAAATCTGCCATCTTATTGAAATACCCTATAGAGGTAGAAACCCTTTAGCGTCTCCTTGATCAGAGTATGCCCAGCCAAAGTGCAGGCTATTTAATTTACAGTCTTCCAGCGACTACTTCAGAAAGTGTATCTCTAGATTAAGTCTCTGAGTCTCATGAGTTGGAAAATATATTTTTACAAAATTTTTACAAAACGTGTAAGTGTTTCTTTACGACTAAAATTGGGTTTGTAATAAGGTAAATGGAACATATTGCTGACTCTAAGGTTACGAGTAGGACAATTAAAAAAATTAGTAAGAAGTGGCCTTTGATATCATTCGTGACTATGTCCCTTATAAACATTGCCGGTGAAATTTTTCTTCCAAATTCTAATGTTGGCAATGCCAAAAAAGGCATATACTTTTATATGCAGGCAAACTACGAAGGGAATGAATGGCAAATCTAATCTCATTTTCAATACTTCAAGATGAACCCATGTTGAATGGATCCGATCTATGCATACTTGGCAATCATAAAGTTTTGAAAAACATATTTTCAATGTAAGTCTTCCTTTCATACATTTTTGCCCGACTTATAATCGAAATCAATCGCAACTAGACTTATACTGAAGAACAAATGCTGGCATTTACTAGCATTAAGAGGTAGGCAGTCATCATCACACCAAGTTTCTAATCTTGTTGAGTTCTTTTGAAGTCTCATGCAGTCATCTGCGTTCTCTATATGACTGTAAATTTTCTAGTCATCTGCATTTACCAGGCAACACGATGTGAAAAAAGAAAACGTCTGAGTTATCATTGAATCCGATTGAGCACAATAATCGCCAGAGATGGTTACCTTTAGTTGCATCTGAACTAACTTTGATGTCATCAGATTTTACTTTTTTTTATGTGAACGAATTGAGTTCTATCAGTGAGATAAGAAGTAAGGTGAATGAATACCAATTGAACCCAGCTTTTTAAGTAGAGGACTATGGCTAACTCTATTGAACGCTATCGAAAAGTCGGATATTGGATATTTTATAAAAATAGAGTTCATACTACAACAAGAGCCATTTTTTTCCTTGTTCACTCCTCTCGGAAGCATAGGGCCTAGAAAAGGTGATTAACCTGCCGCTACCAGTCCTAAGTGGTGGGAAAACCCACCTGTCGTTGCTTAGGAACAACGCCTTCTTATTGCTTTGAGCGCCATCTGTGTTTCACATTTTTCAGCCAGAAGGATCTCACAGATGGTTGAGGACTTCGCCAAATTTGTGGTGTCTGCCCTATTTCCGCGGTTGCCAGCTTCCTCTTGGTAGCACCACTGATGCAATGTGTGTTTTCTTGTTTTAGCAACCAGAACGCTGACTATTGTGTGGGAGTAAAGATGAAATTAATAACGGTTTCGGTTTGAGGAATGAGATTTTTTTTTGTTTTTTTAGATACAGGGAAAGTAGGTATATTTGGAAAAGTGCGAGGACCATGCTTTACGTGGCTCAACAAAAGCCATATACGCGAAATTTTAATCTATGTACAGAAGTTTATAAAAATTTCAAAATTTTAACACAACTCTCAACTCTTAAACCAGAATTTTCAAAATTTTTCTAGTTATGTAGTTTCATAGTTCATTGTATTTTAATATGCCGAAGTGTCAGATTTAATTGATTACATAATACCGTAAATTTTGAAAAAAAAAAAGTTTCGCTGAAGCATCGCACCATTTCTTCCATACAAAGTAGATCATCGAATTTTTGTATCCGGATGAAAACGCGTAGTGCATGCCCACGCAAATATTTATTTACAAATATAGTGCATTAAACTTTGTAAAAATACTAAAAGAAAATACAAATTTAATTAGTACACAATATCCATTAATTTCTCGTATACTCTTCGACTCAAGCAGAGTCGAATAAATGGGACAAAGGACCGCCTGTGAAATTCATTATAAGCTTTGATGTACAAAGTACTTTGCGGCAATCGCAAATTAGAAGCTGGACAGCTTGAACGTTCGTCAGCCCCAAATTGAATTTGCCACAAGTGTATCAAATGACATTGACAGGTGGTCTCTAGCCACACGCCTATAAGTTAACATCTTGGTTTTGCGTGAGTGGCACAGAGCACAAAGCACGACACCTGACCAAGCAAACCACTGAACGCACCCGCTAAGTCCAGTCAAATCGCAATTCATAAGGCGTTGTATAAACATACATACATATGTACAACAACAATTCAGGAAATTTGCAGCAACTACATTGGAGTGCACACTTGATGAAGAAACAAGCTATGGTTGATGTTTATATCCATTTTAGGTTTACCTGCGACTATTTCTTAAGGGTTTATTAGAGGAAGGGGCAAAATAAAGATTTCCAATTCTGTAACATTTCTACTAAAAAAAAAAATATTTTGATATGACCTTTAGGCCCCCTTTTCTTAGTGACTCGATATTCGCCTCGAAACTGTTTGACTAACAACAATAAATTGTTTTTGACATAATCCTCTTCGTAGCGTCGATACACTGTCACCCAAACCCATTCCCTTCAGGCGCTTTCAAGTTGTTATTAACGATCGCACAGTCGGGAAAATTTCTTCTTCTTCTTCTTAATTGGCGCGACAACCGCTTACATGATTTGGCCGAGTTTAACAAAGCGCGCCAGTCCTTTCTTTCTCGTGCTAACCAGCGCCAGTTGGACACACCAAATGAAGCCAAGTCCTTCTCCACCTGATCTTTCCAACACAGAGGAGGCCTTCCTCTTCCTCTGGTACCACCAGATGGTACCGCATCGAATACTTTAAGAGCCGGAGAGTTTGTATCCATTCGGACGCTGGATCTTTATTCGCTGCGCTATGTCTATGTCGTCGTAAAGCTCATACAGCTCATCGTTCCATCGTCTGCGGTATTCGCCATTGCCAACGTGCGAAGGTCCAAAAAACTTGCGCAGAATCTTTCCCTCAAACACTCCAAGCGTCGCTTCATCGGATGTTGTCATCGTCCACGCTTCTGCGCCATACGTTAGGACGGGCATGATGAGAGTCTTGTAGAGTGTTAGTTTTGTTCGTCGAGAGAGGACTTTACTACTCATTTGCCTGCTTAGTCCAAAGTTGCAAGAGAGATTCTACGTTGGATTTCAAGGCTGACATTGTTATTGGTGTTAATGCTGCTTCCTAAATAAACGAAGTCCTTTACAACCTCGAAATTACAACTGTCAACAGTGGCATGGGTACCGATACGCGAGTGCGCCGACTGTTTGTTTCAACACAGGAGGTACTTCGTTTTGTCTCTTTATCCAGTTTGGAGAAGGCAGATATCATCGGCATCCGCCATCAATTGTACGCTCCACAGTGCGGCCGATTCCCGAAAATCTGGCCAAAACTCAAAAAATTAAGTAATTGATTCAAAATTTCTTACTCGGCTGTTGTCGGGGCGCTGATTACGAATTTGATCTTAAAATTTTGAAAATCCACCCCCTTCCACCCCTATTGGCCACCCCCTCACGTGAAATAGCGTATATTCAAGAACATAATCAAGATGCATGTAAATTTATATGTTTTCGGGGTCGCTGATTAAAGCCAAGGTAGCAAGTGGTAGCAGCTGAATCTTGTTTTATTCAGTAACCATTACTTTTTTGAGTAACCTTTAATAGGTTTCAAAGCAGCATATGACGGCGTTGTATTACTATACAGTTTGAAAACTCAAATTTTATAAAAGAAATTGCAAAAAATGTATCTACGTATTGCTGCAGCTAAAAATTTTGTGTCGAGCTATTGATATGTACTAAAAATTTCTCGTATTTTACTAACCTTCCGAAGATGATTCCATTTGGTTTTGTTCAATTTACTCCATTACAAAATCTTTCAAATGTGTACAACTTTCACTATTCATCGACAGTAATACGATGCTCAAACGAAGGCCACGTTGCGACTGAAAATACAGAGGATACTTAGGGTACAGGACGTTGCTATGAACGGTTTCCACTACTCAAGGTATTACTGTAGCCAACCCAAAGACAAACAAACTCTATCTAGAAATTTTTTTTTCGACTTTTGGCCAGCTTTTTGGGAATCGGCCGCACTGTGCGCTCTTATGAAATATTGTGCCTGAGTGATTAAGTTCTGCGGCTCGTACGATCCTCTCCAACATCAGTGTGTTGGAGTGTGAAACCTCGTTTGGTATCAAACGGCTCTGAGAGGTCCTTCCCAATCCTGACGGCGCTGCTGGTGTTGAGCAACGTCATCTTACATAGCCGTATTAGTTTTGCGGGGATACCAAATTCAGACATCGCGGCATACAAGTAACTCCTTTCCGTACTGTCGAATGCAGCTTTGAAATCGACGAAAAGATGGTGTATGTCGATTCTCCTTTCATGGGTCTTTTGCCAGATTTGGTGTATTGTGAATATTTGGTCGATGGTAGACTTTCCAGGTCTAAAGCCACACTGATAAGGTCCAATCAGTTGGTTGACGGTTGGCTTTAGCCTTTCACACAATACGCTCGCTAGAACCTTATAGGCGATATTTTGAAGACTAATCCCGCGGTAATTGGCACAAACTGCAGGATCTCCCTTCTTATGGTTTGGGTAGAGCACACTTAAATTCCAATTGGCAGGCATGCTTTCATCCGACTATATTTTGCATATAAGTTGATGCATGCACCTTACCAACTCCTCGCCGTCATGTTTGTTGTTCTTCAGCCGCGTAATCGCTATTCTCACCTCGTCATGGTTTGTCAATTCCGTCATCAAAGATTGGTGCTTCGGGATCTTCACATTCTCTATGACATTCGCAGCTATCACTGTTTAATAGATTCGAGAAGTGTTCCCTCCGGTCTTAAAACCTTCTGTAAGCCGCCGAACTTTCTGGTAGAATTTTTGAGCGCTGTTCCTATTGGCCAGCATCTCAAGCTCCTCGCACCCACGTATTTTGGCCCTCTCGTTTCTTCTATCGGATAATACGTCCTCCTTTTTTAGCTCTCGGTAGCGATCCCACATGGCTCGCGTTGCGCCCAATCGCAGCGTGGCTCTATAGGCGGCATCCTTTCTTTCAGCGGCAGCATGACATTCCTCGTCGTACCAACTGTTTTTTCGGCCTCACTGGTATCCGATTTCTTCTTCGGCGGCGGCACGTAGGGAACGAGAAATGTTGCTCCATTGTTCGTGCATGCTGTCCGTTACCGGATGTTTCGTTGTGAAGGTTGAATTTTCCCACTGTGGGACCAAAAATTCCCTCCTTGCCCACCCTGACCCTAATTTAATTGTGTATTCTGGGTGAATTTG